>CAJQUW010002206.1:0-185000 GCA_907163375.1 Prostheceraeus crozeri | reverse complement strand
CAAAGCAAAGGCGTCCATGGCAAAGGCATGTTATGAAAACTGCAAAATAGATGTCACAAACTGCAATCTTAATTGTCACTTTTACACGGTTAGCTGTAGTCAAACGATATCAAGTGAAATATGCCACGTCGAGTAAATTTTTCCGACAGAAGTCATTTGATTAAAGCCTACGAAGACGGTCGTGATTATATCGCACTTGCCAATGCAATTGGCATCAATCGAAGGACCGCTTATCGAATCATAAGCACCTTTAAGAGACAACACCGTCGAGAAGCTCTACCTGCTACTCGACCAGGGAGAAGCAAAATTCTCTCTCAAGAAATGCTGGACTCTCTGATTGCCATTGTACAAGAGAAACCGACAGAGACTTTGTTGGAGATGAGGGGGAGATTGTTAAGTCAATGTCCATCACTCCCACCTAACCTCAGTCTAACAACAATTTCTCGCGCGCTGGATGGTTGCCTGATCACCCTGAAGCTCTTGCGATCCGTGCCAACTCAATGGAATATCGCTGAAGTCAAAGAAGACACAGCAAAGTACATTTCACGGTTTATGAGAGAAGGCATTCAGCGACATGCCATCTTCATCGACGAATGCGGGTTTAATGTCTGGACTGCGAGGACTCAAGGTCGATCGCCTCAAGGAGAAAGGGCAGTGCGTATCGTTGAAGGACAGAGAGGGAGGAATTTGACGTTTGTTTAGCTGTTTCGCCAACATTTGGACTCGTGCACTTCATGCTTGTCGAGGGAGGAATGACAAAAGACATTTTTCAAGCTTCATTAGTGAAGTAAGTGCACTTCTTTTCGATGAGTCCATCTTTATGATTTATGACAATGCTCCTTCATACAGAGATTGCCCTCAACCTATTGGTGACGATCATGAGCTGCAGCCACTCCCAAGATATAGTCCCTTTCTTAATATGACAGAGAGGGCCATATCTTGCTTAAAAAGTGATGCGAAGCGAAGACTGACGGATCCTCGTATCCAGTCGATCTTCAGTGATCAAACTGCCGCTCGATCTGCTGAAGTTACTCTTCATCGACATCGAATGAACATTCTTAGACAGCAGATCGAGGAAGCAATGTCATCAATCACATCTTCAAATGCCATCACAGACATAATCGCTCTCTTTTTTACACAGAGAAGTGCCTGAATAAAGAAGACATTGTTGACTAGTAGGTTCAAAACTTGCTGTTCTTTATTTTACAAATGCATTGTCAAACATTGTCACGTATTTGTTTTATCTTATCGCAATAAGCTAGATGGAAAATAATGGGAAATTGGTCATTATAAAGCTTGGGGTTTACGGCCTTCACTGAACATGGAATCACAAATCTATACAATGTTTATCCGTAGAAATCATTTGTGACATTTATTTTGCATTTTGTGTCAATAATTAATGGAAAAGGTATTATATGCATTGTTACTGAACCTAAAATCTATGACATCAAAAATCCAAGATTTTGATCTACAAAAATCTATGATAATTTTCTTCATAGCCCATGCAGCTCAGAACATTGAAGTATGTCAAGCTTGAGATATCTGCGAATCCAAATTGTGAGACATAGGAATCACCTCAATGCCATTTTCACTGGGAATGCGAAGATGGACGGTGAAATGCTCCTACCTCAATGGTATTACATAGCAAACTAGACGGCCTTAATCATGCTGTTAAGGCCGTCTCATTTAGAATTGGAGATGTATAAACGACTTTCATAGAAAAATGTCCGGTGAAATATCTGCTGACAACCGTAGTTACTCAGTAACAATGTCTTTGATTTACGTCACAATTTAAGATGAAGATCGATGAACTATTAATAATGTTGGGCTAATTGATGAATCATCAATTCATTGCCCATCTTGACGACTATTCTGTCAACCTATAAAGCTAATTTCAGTGATGAAGAGGTCCCAATGCGGCCTTCATCAACGCAATTCCACAGAGAGTTCGTGGCCAGTAGCCCGGGTAGCATGGAAATGTTAAACTAACTTTTCATGCTAAACTTTCACACGTTCTATGACCAGGGAACTATTGCAAATTTCTTATACAGAAACGTGCTGATGTAGATATAGAAAACAAACTGATAATAGTTGATCGTCATAACGATGGAGAAGAGATTACAGTTTACGACTGTTTATCATACTATCTCGCATAAAGATCAACAGAATATGTTCATTTAACCGAGACTTGATCCTGTCATCCATCGAGAATTTTTAGACCCTTGTGTCTGAACTGACGCCCGGAATGACAGTGAACAGCTGATCGCACGTGGGTGATGGATTGTAGCCAAACACTTCACGTGTACATGTTCTGGACGTCTCGCGATTACATCTGCCCAATAAATGACTGGAATGTTTTCTAATGATGAAAAAAAGCAATACGAGCGACAGATCAAAGGGAGCTTAGGGACATGGAATGGCTGACATTGAAAAAAGATGATTTTATTGTCCCATCTTGTCACCAATTCCAACACAAGGTTTAAGCAAATGTTTGCAGTGAAGTAGCACAGCCGGGTTACATTCTTGGAAGGAGGGGGCGATAGGTAACTTCAGTCCAGTTACAAAATGATGATTTCTAGAAGATATACTTCCACGAGGCTGAGTTCTGCTGCCGAACATCGTCGCCGAAAAGAGGTTGAGATCCTTTTAGGTGATTTGGTTCTCTGTTAGGAATCATGTACTCCCGATACCCGATTCGTAAGAGGAACAAGAAATGACTTTCTAATAATCTCAAGAAACATAGTTGATCCAAGCTGTGGAGACACGGTGAACCAGATGTTCGATTATGAAATTAAAGCGAATTTTCCCTTACCACCGGCTAGTAATTCATTAACGATGGGTGAACCGGCAAGTATTCCGAATAAAAGAGAGTTTCAGATGAAGCGCGTTGTTACTTATTTTTATAGATTTCCATCCAATTTGATTTGATCTTTAAACGAACAATTCGTGTTTTCAAAAATTTAAAGCAGCCTTTTCTTCCAATGACTTTAAATAAAGAAAATAAACTCATAATATAATGTATTATATTGAATCAATTTCTAGAACATTTTATGCAGCCCAGCTTGTTGTTTTGCTTTAGACAATGAAGATCGCTTGTCGTTCTTTGAAGGATCCAATTCCTCTCGTTGACCGATCAAACGTCTGTTACAATTTGAAATGTGACTGCGGATGTAGTTATATTGGTCGGACAACGAGATGTCTTGGTATCCGAATCAAAGAGCACTATCCCAAGTGGGCAGCAACAAGATTGAGAGGCCCTATAGATCAAAGCAGCTCAATATGCAAGCATCTCTGGGACTGCAATCAATTCTCCGGACATAAGATCGAGTTCTATTTCTCTGTCGCTGCATACTGCAGAAATGTACAACATGTGAAGATCACTGAGGCCATTTTATTAAAACGATTCAAGCCCTCATTATGCATCATGAAAGATTATGTTAGTGATTTGCTCCTGCCGTGGACTTATCCCCCTTTTCTGCTTTCATCTTCTCTATGTTAATTTTCTGTAGTCCAATGTCTCGATTTCAGTATGCATGCATACTACTTACTTAATCTCTTTTCATAGCTATGTATTTTGAATATCTATAACTTTCAGTGTAAGATTATTTTGAATCCTTTTGTATCATGACGTTGTCTTATGATTAGAGTCATCGAAAGCACTTAAGATAATACATCATATTATGAGTTTATTTTTATTTTCTTTACTTAAATTCGTGTTTTGATAATATACTTTGTGCATGTATGGAAAAAGTTGAGCATTAATGCATATGCTCAAGCAATGGAATAATTTCATGATAGATATAGTCCAGCAGCCAGAACGAGTTTCTGCAGGAAACGAGGCCGAAAATGAGATTTTTAACGAATGATGCACACTCTTAGCCTACTGCGAATCTGCGCGTCTGCCGAGTTCTACCTAGTTCCTCTTCTTGTCAGACAGGAAATCGAATGAATCCAATGAGACGCAGGTTGTAGCTTGTGGCAAAAATGAATTTTTTTACGTTTTCTCTTATCAACTGAAAAGTACTAAGTCTAGAGTCAATGGAATGGCTTCAGGTCATTTTCTATCTTGTGCATGTGATATTATTTTGTTTCTGATTGGCGGCGATGCATGCGAGAATGTTATTCAATGTGGATAAGGTGGACCAACATGTTGGTGTTTGCCGACAGTTGGAGGCTTGCCAAATCAGAATGTGTGCCTTCATAGATAAATGATCATGACCATGATAAGAAGTGACCTGATACATTCCATGTCAGAAGATATGGCCCTGGACCTAGTACTTTTCAGTAGATAAGAGAAAACATAGAAAATTTCATTTTAACAAAAGCTGCAATCTGCGTCCCATGAGTTTTCTTTGATCCTGTCTGACAAGAAGAGGAACTCACTAGAACTCAGCAGACGTGCAGATTCGAATTAGGCATGAGGTGTACATCACTCTGAAAGTCTCACTTTCGGCCTCGTTCCCTGCAGAAACTCGTGTTGGCTGCAGGACTAATAGGTTAATGATGGCTTGTGCCTCAATCATCCATTGTTGGACAGAGTGTAGAGCTACATTTCCGATGTCAAGATGTCTCATAAGGAGCATGTTTCTCTTCGTTTTGAGAACCGTCTTTAATGTCTTACTATTGTCTTACCGAGAATTACCGTGGTCCGCGTCATCGCCGCCGTAATAATAGATCTCCAGATAATGCATCATCGAATGTAGTTAACTTGAAAATATTTTCTCAAATCTCAACAGATGAAACCACCACGAGACGGCGTTTGGGCCTCATCAGTCATGATTACATCTATTGATGTTTGATAAATGGATCAAACTTTCCTCATAAAGATGATATTGCTGAAAGCTGAGTGAAGTTTTATTTCGAACATTTTAATAATAATAACAATGGTCGTTTATTCAATTAAATGAAAATCAAATCATTAGTTGAAGAAATTCATAGGTAATAAGTTGGATAAGCAAAGCGATGAAGCATGAATTACAGACTTAGTTGGAGTTCTCTATTGTAGGCTGATGCACAATGAAGAATGAAAGACGATGCACGACGGAGAGTCCTTGAAAAGGGGATTTTCAGATGATTGCTGTAGACTAACCTTCAGGGCACTAAGGGGTGAAGAACAAAGCTTGATTGAAACACTTTAAGGCTGTCTTGTCTCGTCTAAACTTCAAGTCACCGAAGCATTCTTCACAAATGATGCGGTGGCATAAATTGCTCAATTTTGGCAATTTTTTGCTCTTCTTATTGTTTGTGCCAACGCAAAGAGAGGGTTGTACTCAATTATCGATCTGATTTATGTATTGAATATATAAATAACCAGATCATGCTTTGCGACACCTAAACATTTCAAACGTCTGAGGGCACGTACACTGTAAATCGTTGGATACGAAAATGACATACAAACATATACCAAAATCACATACAATTTGAAGCTAACATCTGATACGAGATTCTCGTATGTTTACAGAGATCTGGTATGTTTTTCATACGAAATCTCACTTACTTTCGTATGCGATTGGTATGTAGGGATACGAACTCTTCTATCTGTGATTGGCTGTTTTACAATGAAATACGAGTTGTTGGTATGTTTTATATACGAGGCCGATGCAAATTGGTCCTCATTCGTATGTGTTTCGTATGAATAGCTTTAAGTCACATGGTAAAAAATAAGTTATGTTACATGCTACTTGCAAATAACTTTTTTCCAGTAATACCAGTCGTGAATATTTCTTTGTGAAAGTGTGGTATTTAACTAGATTAGATTTATTGTGAAATTAATGCCGCATGTCATCTTTGCTACTTGTCTTATGGCATTCACAAGACTCATAATTAGCTCATTTCCATGAACTAAGTTGATTGACATCAGTTCAATAAAACGATGGCTTTCGAGCAACCATGTTGACTTATATATCTCAAACATGACTATTTTTGCGTTCATGAATTATAATTTTTCTATATTTCGGATTGATACATAATGCATAATTGTTGATGGTTAAATACTTATTGATTATTTATGAAAAGCCTTAGACTTACATGTATTGAAATCGAATTCAGTATTGTAAGTTTGAATACTTAATGTCATTACCTTACTACTTATAAAACAGTAGTAACATTAGTGTGATCTTTATTGACAAAAGGCCTTAAATCAACATATATCTGAAATCATTGATGCTTTCCTTTAACATTGTGCTGATATGGCTTTAGTATGCAAATCATACAATATTTGAAATAACATACGTAAAGCATACAAATATATGCCAAGAGAATACAGAAATATACCAAAAACATATTTTGGTATGCATCCTTCGTATGTGATTGGTATTGAGCGATCTACAGTGTACTCTTCTGCTAGCCGATTTGAACACATAGGATATGTGACGGTACCAGTCAAAGTGATTGTTGACTATAACACCCAGGAACTTGAGCTCTTTAACAAATGCTATTTCGGTTTGCAACTGAAAAGTGTTGATGTTTTCTTTCCTGACATACATACGCCTTGTTTTGTTGGTATTCAGGTACAGACCATTAGCATTGCACCAGTTGGACACATATTCTTCCTCTGCAGACATTATTGATTCGAAGACCGATATGTTAGACTGATCTGTGGGAATGATGAGTAGGACGTCGTCAGCGTACTTTATCATTGATGTACTTTGATGTTCAAGTGATCCCACACTATGTAAACCGTTGACTAACAAATGAAAGACATTTATCCTACAAAATCTATTTTGTCGGTCATTGTTAGTTCTTGTAGGATGATTGCCATTGAACACCTACAATATGTGACAAAAAGTGACAAAATGAATAACAATGAATTAAATCTTAAATTTTATCAAAAATGTAGCTAATTAATTTAATTATGTCAAAATAAATCATGGTTTTGCCGCACAATAATACAGATTGCCCAAAAGTCAAGCAATCACTAATCGAAAAAATCAATTAATATTCAACAGTTTTTGTTTAGTCAATTTGCATACAAAGCATCTGTTTTGATGTCGGTGCAGAACCTACAAATTCGTCGGATATCGCAGGATATTGGAGGTGACAATCGTCGGTTGATTTTGTCAGTAATTTTGTAGGATAATTGTCGGTCTACGGTTTACAGTGATGACTTTTTTGGCTGCTTTTTGCTCTTCTTCTTGTTTGTGCCAACGTAAAGAGGGACTTATACTCAATGATCGATCTGATTTATGCATTGAATATATAAAAAACAGATCATGCTTTGCGACACCTAAACATTTCAAACGTCTAGATATTTATATATAATTTATATTTTCCCCAATTCATCATCACATTTTCGTAATCTGCTTGGAAATAGCTAAATTATTACTGCAAGACGAACTGACAACAGCTGCGGTGTGGGAATCGAACCATCTAACGCCTTATCACCTTCCATGCGATAGAAATCAACCTCACAGCTAATCACATGATTTGACTCTCTTCGCGTTTTGATGATTTATCATCTGCGCTTTTTCTAGGCAACAAATATTGAAATAATAACGTTTTCGGATATCTCAACGATACTTAAGGTCTCAGAAAATTGATAAAAGACAATTTAATCCATAAATGAACGAAGTTCGTTTGAAAAGGTTTGTCATATCTCATAATCGATTTCCCACTTTATGTATAGATAGAAAACCATTCTTTCTTCATACATGAATCCATTAAAACCTTTGTCTAAAATTCCTTCTCATCTCGCTCTATAAATGCATTGATAAATCTTGTCGTTTGAATGAAAAAAGCAGCTATTGATTATGTCCAATGTCTAACATTTGTTCTTGCCATACTATACCTGTGGATTTAAGCTAAGGAGTTTTGGGAATACAAGCAACAGTTAATCTGGTATTATGTTGTAAGAAGTTCTCAGAGACGTATACAAAACGTTACATGAGATAATGCCATTCTCCCAGCACTTGGCTGTGAATTGTTCAGTCACCAGTGAGTAGATGACAATGACACCAATATCAATCTCGGCGAAATATTGACGTGGTTATTGCGATGATCACATAGAAGGAAAAATATAAGGCGAACATCAGGAGTTACAAGCATTTGTGATAACTTGCAATTCATTGGTCACAATCAACCCATTAAACGCGGCTGTGATTTCTTTGCATATTTCGAATTACATCAATAAACATAGCTTGAAACATCACGAGCATGACCATTTTTACATATAGAATGGATACGAGTCATTTCCGATCGAATTCCAAGATGGCATATATATATATATATATATATATATATATATATATATATATATATATATATATATATATATATATTTACCAGTATGTAATCACACCCAGATGTTATAAAGAAAAACTAAGCAAATAAATAAGACAGCCCGACCGGTTTCTGCCTGTTGCAGGCTTCTCAAGGGCATAGAATGATTTATTATACAATTTGTATATCATCAAACTAAATAAAAATCATAACATTCAAAATCTATGTAAGTATGATATCGAAATACCAAAGAAAGATAATGATATCTGTATCACCTTTAAGCTGAAAAAGGAAAATTATAACAAATTAAATATCCCTATTTAAGGAGGCATCAATCCTTCTGACAAATAACTTTTCTTTCTCTCTGTTTAAAATTGTATAGGGAAGAAAAACTGCTGCATATCTCACAGCAGTGTATAACAGCTTCTAAAACTCTCATGCAAATGCACATGCATTGCACACATGCACTTATATCAATACTTTTCTCTTCAGTAGGCCTATTTTGCTCTGTAAAACGACTATCTTGTCATTGTTTGTGTGCACAACGGTTCATTTCTTCATGAAATAAGTCACCAAGTGTGGTACGCATTGAAGCACATGGCACACAATCCCACAGCGCATTTGTAGTAGTCCTTTCGTGAAATACTTTGACAATGAGCCAAGGAGCAGCAACTACTTAGGTACAGATACGATCCAATAGCTAATAGGCCTACTATCTTTGCGTATTGCCGTTGAGAAATTCTGACGTCCGGTTTCTCCCATGCGATTTTTCTTCCTTTTCCAGAGTTAATAATCGTCATCTTCATCTGGATAATGATCGTTAACTTCAATTCATCAATAAACGAGGAAATAAAAGAGGATTATTGAAAACAGTTTTAGCATGCACCGTAAAACTTTAAAATCATGCTTTATCTGCTGCACAAGAGACGAAAATCATCAAAATTGTCGTCAAAAAATTAACATGCTGATATACACAGGAGTAGAAAGCTATGCTCAATAGCAACTACGAAGCTACGAGGTGTGCATATGTGCCCATATCGCTTAATACGAAGGGTAGGCCTACTGAGGTCCTGGTCTCACATGTCGCTAACTTCCTATACTGCTCTGTAAACCATTTGCAAAATGATAGTGCAAAATGATAGAACATCCAAACAAGCTAATAACTCACAATTTTGCTGTCAAACAATTGCAGCTATAGGGTATTCGATACACAAGTTCATATACTTGTGTAGAATTAGGCCTACTTGAGATGTCTTCGTCAAGGCCACATTTGCCCTCTTTACCATTGTCTCTGCACTGTTTTCACCATCTCATAATTGGGTCTGCATCATAATATCGTCCACTCTATGTTAATTAGATCATACACCGCATGAATGGCTGAGTTTTTGTTATCTGAAAGAGATACTTATTCTGAAATCCACAGTAGCGGATTACGCGATGCCATATATGCAGCATATTCCGGTGCTTTTTGCTGCATTGCCACTGAACTAAGTCGACTTTGAATATCAGACTGGTGCACAGAGCTAGAAAATTCGCCCAATAAAACATACATAGACACGAAAGGATTATGAAAGTTCAAAATTCAATATTATATCCATTATGAAGCACAAATGGAAGGAAGTTACCTGGCATATATATGCCACCGCGTTTAATGGGTCAATTGATTGATGACATCAAAACACTACAATTGATTAATTGGCGAAATAATTGTATTAATTGATTGGTTTCAGTCATCCAGTAGAAAAAAGTCAACAGGCCGGGAACATTCCTCCCGGAAGGCCCGCTGACGACGGTGTCTTGTCGTATGCATGCCGTAGACCTACCGGCAGCGAGTCGTGGTCAAACGTCAGCGATAGCACAGTCGCCATCGTTGGATCGCCTGCTACCTGTACTCTTCCGTTTTGGCTCCTATTGAGTCGCCGACGGGCATGCGCCAGGGGACCAAAAGACCCGATTCATAGAATCCATACAGAAACAGAGAGCAGATTTACGATTCGAATCCTTTTTCCGAAAACATAAAAGTGAAGCAACATGGATTGCATTGCAATTGAAAAGACCAATTACTTATGCTGGGGAAGCTTGTACCCTTCTCAGAATTGTCCATTCGTCCATTCGTTCCTGTTATGCAGCCGCTGAAATTCCACTGGGCAAAAATTGCCATTAATTAATTGCTGTAACCAAAACGATAGAGTAGGGATATATAGGTAGAGTGTCGACTCAAAAGATTATACTATGTCAGAAGATTCAGTTTTTTGCGGAGATTACGTTCCTGCGGTACAAAAAATTATTTGAGCAGTTTTGAAAAAGTCAAACTTTTGCCAATTTAAATACTACCGACATGACGGCCTTTTATAAGTAGTATGAAGCAAGTTGGATAATAAAAGGAATGAATATTTGCTAATGAGCATTTTAGCAATAAATGAATTTCATGAGCCGCATCATAATTGAAGTCTTCATGAAAAAGTTGCGATATTATTCGTTCTTTCTGGGCTGAGATGTCTAGTTTTTAATTCAATTTTCACCGGCATGATTTGATGATTCACTAAATTCATGTTTCATCTCTTGAATCTGAATAGTGATGTGGACCCATTTACATCTTTCAAGGTTGATTGAAATCATTGTCTTTGATTATGTGATTTTGCTCTGCCAGTGGCAGCTGTTGCCTGATAACGCTTAGGAAGATTCTCTTGAGGTTCAGCATGAAAGCAATAGCGCAGGTCATCGATTTGCCAATTTAACAAACATTACCTCTCCAAGGCTGTCAGACATGGACTATCTGTAAAATAATATCATTTTCTTCTGCTTTATGGTATCATGATGAGTTAATTCCGTTGGGAATTTCTTCAAACTGCATAAATGCGCATATGTCATATTTGGAAACAATTCCGACTGCATCTCCTTTGAGTTCATTTAATAAATTCGAAAGTGTATACACATTGGGGATTTAATAAATGCGGAGTTACCACTCTACCTAATATACGCTCGTATTTACTCTATGACCAAAACATTGCAATTAATTGATTGGTGTCAGTCAATAAATGTAACTAACTGAGTAATTGGGTATTTGATTGACTCATTTACTTGCAATACTATCCATCATAGGAAAAACATCCCACCTTCAGTGACTTTTGAGATAATGAGCAATCGCTCTCAGGATTCTAATCAGGAAGTAGGACATTTTTGCCTCCCAGTATCAACAACATTGAGACGGTCGAATTCATTCTTCCCTTATGCATGTTCTTTAACCAATTCAAAGCTGTAAAATGTATATTATCTCAGCTAGTTATGCACGCAATTTTCTTTTTAAATGTTAATTTATCGAATCAATTTCATGTCTTATCTGAATTGTCATTACTATCATGTCTTCGTTAATATTGTGATGCCATTGTACTTCTTATGTGAACACCATTGTAATTTTGTGATTTTCATTCCTCAAGAAATATATGCTTATTATTATTATTACTATTCTGAGCATAGCATATTTTGTATTTCTAGGTTGAAATGTTTTCATGAAAATGCAGTTCATGAAATTTCCTTGATAATCAGCTTAATTTCCACCTAATTAAGACACCTGTTAGCAAATTTTCATTCATTTTGAAATCTAATTATTTTCATACTACTTATGTAGAGTTACCAAATCGCTAGTATAGAAACACAGGAATACTATTTAAAAATTGATCAAATATTGTTTAGATCGCAAGAACGCAATTTCAGCAAAAAACTGAATCTTTTGATATACAAATTTTCACTGTAAAAAATTCACACTCTACATACTTACTCTATGATTAAAACCTCCCGCAATGAAAGGGAAAAATACAGAAAAATACAATTGAATGGATGCGCAAATGATTCCATCTATTGATGCGGAATTCCTCACTCACTGCTGCGTAATGAAAATAATTTCGAACAATCATGTATAAAAGCCTTCTTAGAGAGCTACCTCACTCGTATTTCTGCAAAATCTGCGCTATATTACAGTGCTTCTGTTTAGACTTCGAGTTGGTAAATTTGTCAATCATTCCCTTGACAATAGCGAAACTTCATTCTTACAGCTAGACGATAGCACAGCGGAAAGTAAGAATAAAGCAAGGCAGTAGAGATGATAGCAGCGAGGACATAGAGAATTCCAGGGTCTTTGGTATAAATTAGCGATCGCATAATTCCCTCTAGACAAAGTGAATACTGTCACAATTATTCAGACTCAAATCAAGAACATTCTGAGGCAGCAGATAGTAAAACTTTAAAAGTTCATGCTGTTATTTGAAGAAAACGACACATCAAAACCTGAAAAGATCCCAGAATGAGAGTAAAGTAAGTACTCTAACTGAAATTTCCAAAGAAAACAGTTTTTTTTAGCCCGAGGCGAGCATTACGCGACAGCAAGTTGCCAAATAGAAAAAAAGTCAACGAGCCGGCAACTTTTCTCCCTAGACGGCGTTGTCTCCTTTGCTGACGCCGTTGTCTCCTCGAATGCAACGATGTGTCGTCGCTCGTCGGCCATTGCACTGTTGCCACGTCAGATCACCGGTTAGCTGTGCGCCTCCGGTTTAGCTCTTATTGAGTCGCCAGCCGGCACCCGCCAGAGGACCATAACCCAGATTGAATGACCTCAGATTTTAGGTCCATTTTTCTGTCTGACAAAGCATCTTCATGATAATTGCTTGTTCACTGATATACCACGAGTGTGATGGCATGAAGTCATGCCACATATGCAAGCTCGTCAATGTTCTCGCAGTTCTTGGTGAATTAATTGGTAAATTATTGAGTGTATCTGCTATTCAATGTTTGCCACCTATGGACTCTACTGTTCAACTTATTTGATGTTTCTCTGCATTTCTCTGTTGTGAAGGGAAATTTGTATTATTTATGTACATTGTGTATCTACTGTTTATTTAGCACTATACCAGATTATTTGTGTACTCCAGTACGCATGTACTCTGAACTACTTTCTCCTCTGGTTCAAATGCTATGGGATATAGTCAAATGACCTCCATTGTTGGACGGTAAACATCAAATATCACTGAAATTCTAATGTTAAAAGTAATGGGAAGGCAATTTCTAGGTTAGATGAAATCACATCATCACTGGACGCTAAAGTCTACAACAATTCATCCCGTAATGATGATTTCTCTATCTATGCATATGAAAGACATTTTTGAAATCTCAATCAGCGTATATCTACATGTGCATTCATGGCATAACTGCCAGACTTTTCCTGCATTGCTGCTCAGTTCATTTCAATTACGCACAATAGTATTAACATAGATTTTGTCGGGAAAATGTCAGGCGCCTACGCGCCCTCAAATGTCCTAAATTGTTGCCCTCAAAAATCCATGTTGATGGCGTTTTACCTTCACAGATTTAGAGGATACTTTCTTCCTTCCGTATATATTCGCATGTTTTTGGCATGTATCGATATGAACAACTCCTCTTGTTATTGGTTGACTAAAAGCAATATACCAAAATGTATGTATTTTGGTATCCATCCTTCGTGTGTGTTTGGTAGCGAGCGGTTTACAGTGTAGACATATTTTCTATCAAATAATGAGATCGAATCTGATTTTTCCGAAATCTGACCCGAAGTGGTGATTGAGGCATGGTTATTTATATCCACATTTTGCAATTTCATATGTGCTTCCTTGATTTACATGCTATTGGCATCATGCTATTTTTTTGAAATGATTATCTTGCAATGGGTTGGCTGACACATAAACTTGAAATGTAACATTGTAAGACTCCCATAATATTAGCCTGTACTCTGATGTACATATTCTTTGCACAAACAACAATTTGAGAACCAATTACATTTGTAGAATATCTCTTGAATGAGGTATTGTCTATTTTGCAGATCTCTCTTGTGAAATTTAGGGGCTACGAGAATCAAGGGAAGAGCTTCAGGGGAGTTTATGAGGAGTATCGGATTGTCACGGCCATGAGAATGAAGAAAGTGCCTGTGAGCTGGATGAGAGCGCCAAAGGCGTCGATAAAGCCGACACCTTGTGCTTCCGTGAAGCCGTCTGCATGCTTGCTCACGACATATTTGATGGTGCGCTATGTTGCGTATGTAGGGCACCCATGTATTTCAAGGGCGCTCGGAAAATTGCTGACTTTATCAAGAAGTGGCTGGGTGTTTCAAGAAATCTCACACAGGTTGCTATTTTCACCAATGAAGCTAAGCTTACTCTGCCAACTCAGTTCTTTGTGACCGAGTTCAAGGTGTTAGAATCCTCTCCAGATGCGGCAGTAAGGAATGTCAACTGCTCCATGCAAACCGGTCGAAAATGGTCAGCGCAGAAGAATTCAGAAATCTTCGAATCACGATTAAGGCAAGAGGAAATTACTGGTATGGTTCGGACCGGTAGACGTGGGTTGGGTTGGCAGAGAAAGAAGTGGTGGTCGAAGGCTAAGGGCAAGGATCGAAGAGAGTTGATAACAGCGGAAGTAAGGCGCGCAGAGGAGGAAGCGTGGAAGAGGCGTGCAGAGGAGGAAGCGTGGAAGGTAACAACATGTAGCCAATTACAGCAGGGTGCATGGATACGTTGGAGTGAGGTCACTGAAAAACAAGTGTCGTGGAAGGGCTTACTGTGGCAGTCTTGCGGAGAGACGAAGTTCCTGCTTCGGTCGACGCACGATCTGTTACCGACGCCGGTGAACTTGAAAAGATGGAAATCATGGAGTGTGATAGATGCGAATGTGGAGAGAGGGGGATATTACACCATATTCTGTGCGCTTGTCCAACCAGGCTTAGTGGTGGAATGAACACTTGGAGACACAATGAAGTTCTAAAAGGAACACGACAATCGGGAGAGCAGTGGAGAAGAACAAAGGCCAGGTGAAAACCCAAGAGATTGAATTTGTGAAGGAGGGCGAAGAGTTACCGAAGAAGCGAAAAACAGTACTAAGTTCAAGTCGGCTGAGTGGTACAAAGGACAGGGTCGCGTCTTAGGTGATTTCAAATTTCCGGTGGAGGTTGGAGTAGTGACAAATACATCCAGATCTGATCGTGTGGTCAACATCACAGAGAGTGTGCATGTTTGTGGAGCTGACAGTGCCGTGGGAGGATGAGAGAAAGATGGATCGATATGAAGAGCTGGAGGATAAGGAGGAATAGGAGGAAAGGACGGACGGTCAGCATGTGCCTGGTAGAAGTCGGTTGCCGCGGCTTTGTCGGACACTCGATGGTGCGGTTTTTGAAGAGCTCAGGATTAGTGAGAGAGGTCACGAAAGTAGAAAAAGAGCTGAGTGAAGCAGCGATGAGAGGATCTGCGTGGATATGGAGTTGTTCAAAGCTTTCACTCAACATCGGCTAAGGACTGATCATCCGTAGTGGACCCCACCACTCAGGCAAGCGAAACTCGCGGGTGGTCCTCGGCTGACGACGTTGTTGGGATGCATTCTGTAGAATGTTCTAGTGTTTTCATTGTATTTTTGACTAATGTTTATCTATGGTAGTTTGCACGAATGATTATCAAAAGAAAACAATATTTCTTTTATTTCAAGACAAGCTTTTCCTCTAGTGGGAACAATGGGAGAAAATGGGTTAATAGTTATTTCACCACTTACTTCCAATTCTATGCTGATATTAGTCTTCCAACCTGGCTGAATGTCATGCTGTAATGCTTGATGAAGGTATCACTTGAACTGTCAATACATGAGGTACCGGTTTTCTTACTGAACAATCAATTAATTGGCATATGAATTACTGAACAATCAATTAATTGGCACTGGAAATGCTGATCAATCAATTAGTTGGCATTGGAAATGCTGATCAATCAATTAGTTGGCATTGGAAATGCTGATCAATCAATTAGTTGGCATTGGAAATGCTGATCAATCAATTAATTGACATGAACTGATTTTTCATCATCCCTGCATCTGCAGGTGGATGACATATTCTATGATTTGTCTTCATCGGCCGATCTTCATCGATTTCAACTTCACAATGTCCAGCATTCCATCAATATCACTGGCTGCCTGTTTCTCACACAAAACCTCTTCATCCACTGACTTGAACGTCAATGAAACGACATTGAAATATCCATTGAAATAACATTATAAAGAGTTCGTCAAATGTCAACTCCAACTTCCTTCAAGTACTGGTCTCTAATCTTCGCTACACAAACGAAGAGGACGTGTTTATCAATCTATTGTGATCGGCACGGTAGACCAAACACAGAAAATCGGTTGTCGGGTGAGAATAATCCAGAATTAAGTCATCCTTGAAAGCAGATTTATTGGTCCTCGTCCCTCTCCGTGCAAGACTTATTTCAACAATGGATTTTTCTGCATATAAACGCTTATAGTATTATCTATAATCAGATATAAGAGGACTATTAGGTGAGATAAACATCTGCCCTCCTTCTTTAAGAAATACTATTAATTCCCTTAGACTGTTTAAGTAGGGATCTTTAACGATTGAATAATGTATTCCGATGAAGAAGTGGAAAGTGCATTCTAGCTGTGAGATTGTGATAGCATTAAGCACAGAAGACTTACTCCATATGTCGATTGAGATGTGAAAATTGTTGATTAGTCCAGTGGTTCCCATGCACTAATTTTTTCTTTAATAACTGTTAAATAAATTGAATAATATAAATATATAATTTATATGTGTAATACAATTGTTATCATTAATAATATAAATATAATAAATTAAAAAACTGTTTCCCCTTTTCATGCTGCGTGCCCTCAACTATGTACTATGTACTATAAAATATAGCAATAATTCAATCCTACTGAAATTTGATTACGCGTAATTATATTCGAAATTCGTAATTTAATGACACAACAATTTAACTAGGAGTAACTGATGCGCGCTTGTGCGACAGCACAATCACAGCGAAGGCCATGTTCCAACATCAAACGTGCTCTTTGTTTGATTTTAATCATTACTATGGTGGAGAATTCAGATTCGCATGAGTATATGATTGCTAATAGCTAATAGGCTAATTAGCAACGGTTGCTTCAAGGCCACATGATGACAATCCAATCGGGAATGCTCACAAAGCTTAAGAGTTCAACTGACCCATGAGCAGGAAAGTTATCAAAACAAAAATGAAAATAGATCTCCCATATTGTGCGTACCCCTTAAAAGTCCTTCGCGTACCCTATGTTGGGGACCCCTGCATTAGTTGGTTAACTGTCAATATTCAGAACTTTCGAATATCCTGCGTTCTTAAACACTTGGCCATTCCACCATTACACTCCGGAGTTTTCTACAAATAGGTTTTTGAAATTAATTTCTTGAACTGCATCAAAAGCGAATGTAATGACGCGGACGCGCTTAGTATCACAAACCCTTTACGACATGGATGCTGTGGAATCAAATCTCTTCTATATTATATTGTATGACCGCTGATTTATTCTACAAATCCCTCCAATAGCCGCTTTTTGGCAAGGAAGACGGAGTTGTGTGGCTAATAGCTGACACTCAGCAGAGAAAAGTGACAACACAAAAGCAGATGATGATATTGACTTGGAGCAGATCACTATTCCTCTAATTTCTGCCATTTGTCAAATTGCTTTTACTATCAAGAAGTTGATTGTAATTTGCACACCCATTCATCAATAATTGAAATAATTTTATTGTCTCCATTTGAATAGGATAAGCATTGATCTTCAATTTCCAACTTTGACATCTCACTTCAATGCATTCCAGCATCGGTATTAAAAAGACAATTTTAATACCTTGCAGAGACAGCAGAGATAGGAAGAATAGTCGTGCGTCGTTTGCGGATTGCTGTGAATTCCTTCAAAATGCTCCGATCGCCACGATTCCTTCACATTCGCAGAATTCAGATCATTGCGCAAACGTTTCCTTGATAATGTTGGGTCCCCGATCATTTTAAAAAAAGTTAGCATGCGCACGAAAAAACGTTCACAAACTTCTCTGTAGAGCTTGACATCGTCTGTGTCTCTCGGCTGTGTGATCCGGTTGATAACAGTCACTGAAACTTTGCACAATTAGGCGTGCTAAATGTTGAACTGGCTGCTCAATGTTCGATTGCTATGGTATTTAGTCAGGAGATTGTGCCACTTCAATAACGCTACATGTTCCAATGTTTCCTTTCTAGTCAAACAGAAGAACAGACAACCTGTCTAATTATGTGGTTGAACTGTTTTGCCTTTGGAATGCACACATTCTAGCATTGTTTCAACGCCATTGTAGTGACTATTGTACGTGTAGTGTGTATTGAACTACTGTATCTAGTGAATGCGTGCCATGATACATGTGCATGTAGAAATCTGTGGAAGCTTCAGGCTTCATACATGTACATAGATGGTGGTCTTTGATTCAGAAGCCGGCAAAAACAACGATTGTAGTGAATGCTATGCGGTATTATTTCATTGATGCCGGCTTCTGAAACAAAGACCACTTTCTACAGTATGTACGTAGCCTGAAACTTTCACAGACTTTTACATGTGCATGAATCAAAGCACGCGTTCATTGCAGTAGTAATCAAGTCTAGCTTTTTTATGCATCAATGATCTTTGCAGCCTCGGCTGTGCGACTCATCAATACTTTCAAAATCAGGCATGATTGTTATATTGTGCGTAATTGAGCTATGGTACAATGTGGAAAAAGGAAGGCAGCAATGTATCCCGCAATGATGATTTCTGTATCTATGCATGTGAAAGATATTTTTGAAATCTCAATCAGCGTGTATCTACATGTGTATTCGTAGCATTACTGCCCATTTCATTTCAATTAATAAATAAAACCGCATAGCATTCTCTACGATAGATTTTGCGGTAGTCCTTGAAATCGACATGAACATATACATGAACATGCCATCACCATCATCGAATTCAAGGCATCTCTTTGATTTTGCAGTTGTTTCTGCCGGCAAATACGAGAAAAAGTTGCTCAATTTCCTCTTTGACAAATACAGAAAAGGTGCTCACAACGTGTTGGAGAGACCTGTGGAGAATGACACAACTCCGCTGGAGGTAAACTTCAAAGCATCATTACAACAGATCATTGATGTGGTAAGTTGTCCATCTTCAAGTTTTCTTGTACTTCTTTGACATGTTAGTGTTCATGATTCCTATTAGCGGCATAAATGATTGTAAATGCAAATTTAAATCATAGAAAACAAGCGTTTAGGTTTTATTTGATTTTGTTGGAGAATGGAAACGAGCTGTTTGTTAATGGTTAGTCAATGTTGCCGAATCTTACGAAGAATCAAATGAGAATGTGAATCTTCACACAGGACGCTGAGAAATTTCACGTATTGTCATGTCTGATCATATAATACAGTGTCAGATTTCTATAATGAAAACTTCTCGATGCAGTTTGGGAATCAGACAAAATCTCATTCTGAAAATGCATGAAACTGGATAGATGATGCATTCGTAGTCTTAACTGTTCGAACTTGTTCGCGCTTGTTCAAGCATATGGAACAAATAAATTTTCAAGAAATTATTAGTGCTCCCTTTCTAATTTTTGGAAATTGTAGAAGTCCGACACTCCGCAATATTAAAGGAATAGAACTACTCCGACAGCCAGCACGAGTTTGTGCAGAGAACGAGGTCGACAATGAGACTTTCACAGAATGATGTGCACCTCATAGTCCGGCAACCAGAACGAGTTTCTGCAGGGAACGAGGCCGAGAATGAGACTTTCACAGAATGATGTACACCCTATGCCTACTATGAATCTGCGCGTCTGTCGAGTTTTTGTTGGCTCCTCTTTTTGTCAGACGGGATCAAAGATTGACACAAGCTGCTCCAATGGGACGCAGATTGCAGTTTTTCTTTATACGTTTTGACATAGAATGTCTTCAGATCATTTCCCATCTCGTCGATGAACATTCATCCATGAAGCTATCCTACTGTCGGCGAGCACCAACAGCATGCTTCTCCACGTCATATGCGTCGCCGATGATAAGCATGATATCACATATATATGATAGGAAATGACCTGAAACCATATCATGTCAAGAATTATGGCTCTAAACTTAATACGTACGTTTCAGTTGATAAGACATAGAAAGTTTCCTTTTTGCCAAAAAACTGCGATCTTCATTCTATTGGATTTTCTTTGATCCCGTCTGACAAGAAGAGGAACTCACTAAACTCGGCTGACGCGCAGATTCGTATTAGGCATAGGGTGTGCATCACTCTGTGGAAGTGTCATATTCGGCCTGCCGGTCGAGATACTCATTCCATGAAGAATGACAGTTTCGAGTGGTTAGCGCTTCTTTTCAAGGCAGTTTTGAGATTACTCTTATTGCTGTTCAAGATTGTTTCAAAAGTAATTTGATGATCT
Source organism: Prostheceraeus crozeri (assembly GCA_907163375.1). NCBI lineage: Eukaryota > Metazoa > Platyhelminthes > Polycladida > Euryleptidae > Prostheceraeus > Prostheceraeus crozeri. The sequence goes on along the minus strand of CAJQUW010002206.1, from coordinate 164,512 downwards.
TGATGAAGAGAACTTCACTAATCAAATTAGAGACAAAAGTCTTCCTGCGTGATTCCTCCTTAAGATCTAGCAACATTGATTTGGAAGTAGCAGCTGTTCATTATAATCTTCCTAGTCCAAAGAAAAGAGAAAAGAGTACAAGGTAGTGAGTACAAAATATTTTTGTGAAATCAGCAGTGGTTTCCGGATTGATTTTATGGATAAGTTATTTTTCCAAATTTAACGTCAATACTTCTTGGAGGTTGCTTATCTTCTTACTGCTTCATCAACTTAGAAGACCTAGAAATAAGACAATTATAGTTATTTGACGTCAATAGCATGTATTCCATTGTTGCCATGGTGACCAAAGATTTTATTCATTTTATTTCTGTTTAATCTCATCTGCTAAGATTGTTCTCAATCATTTTTGAAAATACGAAGGAAACTTGCAAGAAGGAATTTGTAAAAGTGCACTGTCATTTCAAAATGTTAATGAATGGTTCTTTAGATTACACGCTAATCGATTCTTCAAAAAAGAGTTTTATGTCAAAAGCAATAAAAATAGCACTACAGTTTCGCAGATAATCTCCGCTGATGTGTTATACATTTGATGACGTCACAGCTTGATGATTCGCAACGTCGTACCTAAGATCAGTAAATAATAGCCTTTCCTTTTTTCGGAACTATATGAAACTTTTGTAAGTTCTTTAGACTTCAACATTCCATTGCAATTTATGAACTATGAAACAAGTAAGGCACTGTTGACACTAAAGATATATTTCAGCCTTTAAAACTTTTCAGATGTGACTGACGTGCAAGAAAATAAATATAAATAATCCTTCGCATTGAACTCCCTTTTACAACCCCATACTATTTACCTCTCGTTAAAGCATTGCCTTCCTTGCTAATCCACTCTCTCGACAGATGGTTCGGTGGCCTTGAGGCTATAGAGTGATGCTTGCACGTCCTCTAGCTCCAACGTCGGTGGTTCGAACCTACCCACGACTGATAAAACACCTGTTGAGATTTGATAAAGTTATTCATTGAATTGTTATTGTAGCATACTATATTTGCATACATGCTGTACTACAGGACTAACTTATTTTCATGATATCTACAAAGATTGACATTTGTGATGATGAGCTTTGTTGAATGGGATGACTTCGTATTTCACACCACATTTTCAAAGTTTTATTCTTCATTCAGTCCTTCAATATTTATAGAATTCCTGATTCAAGCAAGCAAATTGTTTCTCACATTGCTTCCGGCATATTATTGTCCGGTATCATAACTAGAAATACCTTTAATATCATCTGCTGCAGTAGAAATTTTCTACTGATTTTTTAAAATACATTCACCAATTGATGGACGTACGATCGAATTTGAGACAGATATTGATAGTCGGTTATGTCCGAAGTATCAAACTACTCAGAGCATAATATTTCTTCATTATCTGAAATACACGTCTTATTCTTTTTCTACTACCGAGACAATTCTTTCGGTATGAGATAAGAAGACATAATTCAGGCTAAACGTCTAAGTGGGTTAATAATTATGTATGCACATGAAATTGTAAGAAATTTTGACATCAGTAGATTATCTAGTTCAGTATTTATTCCAATGAGAACAAATTCAGTGATGCAACTGAGCGCATAATATCACGTCCATGATTTCGTGATACTAAAATCAATGATCCAAAAATGTTCATAACAAAAAGTGTGGCTATTACAGCTTTCGCCAGTTACAGTCACTTTTTAAAAAAATTGAAGTTGAAATGAAAATAATATAGTCAGAGGAATGAATTTTAAAAACAACATCCGCATCATGTAAAACGTGTCTTTATGATGCGCTTGAATCTTGCATGATTGAAGTCAAATAAGTCGATGTCAGAAATGCAGCCGAGCATCGTGATTGTTCGAGGAATAAAGTCATGCTTCCGAATCAGAAGACCACGGTGTGATTCGTAGGTGAGAACATTGGTATGTCTCGTTCTCCGATTTGGTAATTTGAAGCTGATGGATGACACAAGAAAAGGACAATTTACATGACTGTGAAGAACCTTATGTAAAAATATGAAGTCAAAGATGCTTCGTCTATTCTCCAAAGTCGTAAGTCCAAAAGATGTGCAGTGATCAGCATACAGTTGACTGCTGTACATGATTCTTCTATGAAAACATAATTCTTTGACAAAAACCTTTTGAACTCTTTCGATTCTTTCTTTCATATATTTCGCTTCCGGCGACCAAATAGGCGAACAATAGTCCAAAGATGACCGCACAAGCGAATTGTATAATTTCTTTAATAGATCCACATCTTTGAAAGGCTTCAACATTCGCCTTACGAACCCCAGCATTCGAAAAGCCTTTTTGAGTATGTGATTGATGTGAGTCGAAAAACACATGTTATAAGAAAAATAAACTCCCAGATCTTTCATATGACTCACGCGGCTCAGAATAATGTCACCGATGACATAATCATAGTCCACATTTCGGGATCGTTTCAGTGAAAAGTTCAAGAAAAAAACATTTGCCAATATTTGATGACATCTTCCACTTGGAGCACCAATGTACTAGACAGTTCAAAGCATTTTTCAGATCCTGACAATCACTTTCAGTGGAAACACGCTTAAAAAGCTTCAAGTCATCAGCAAACATCAACGATTCGCATGAACGAAGAGAAGACGGAATATCATTGATAAACATGAGAAATAGGGATGGTCCAAGGATGGACCCTTGGGGGACGCCTGATGTGACTATTACAAAATAACCAGCAAGTATGGAAATTCTTTCGATCGTGAAAATTAAATGATAACAGACTGATCAAATCACCCAGAAACAGCAATATAGAATAACTATACAATTCTACTAATTAGAGTAAGATATGTACAACTACTAACAAAAGTCTGAGACCACGCTCATTCACCAAATGGAGTTTCAAAGTTGGATAAGCTGTTGAAGTTCCGATCTGATGACATACAGCTTGCATTTACAACCACAATCTACTATTTTAAATAACCCAACCTTCTATTTAAAAAGCCCTAAACCCACGGGTTTTTTTAATGTCGTTTTGAATATGCTAACCCTGCCTGCTGATGAAATGGTCGACTATCATCATGTCCAGGGCACCGAGCTTCATAAATGGCACCTGAAAATGCGGATAATCAGATCCGTTAGATGCGTGGCGCAGCTAAATGCATGATATGTAATTGGAAATGCTATCCTATAGCCAAAAGTACATCATAAGTGGGTTATCCAGTATTTGTCTCAAAAGCTGTAGCCGAAGAAATGAAACTCACGCAAAATACTCAATGATATGAGAACATTTCAACTTAAAGTTCCTTCAAGGTACAGCTATAAATACCTTGTGATATTGACAGAGATTCTCAGAGTAACAAGTTGTAAATCAAATCTTCTTCCATTTAATACACAATTCAGTGATTGTTCAAATACTCGTACATAAATCTAGAGAAAATTTTATAGAGCAACTTCCGGCGTCATGCAGATTAATGGCACTCAGCAAGTTAAACAACAAGTTTCCTTTTTCTCGTAGCAGGATGCTGCGTAATTCTACGTCAGATAGAGAATGAATACTTGCAAGAAATATCTATTCTCTATTCTCATTACTTGAAATGTCAACATGGAAGGAACTCTGAGAATGTCATATCTTGTATTAGATGAAAGAAAAAATGAATTTGAAGATAGGCTGTAAATTATGACAGTGAAAAATAGCTATGATATCCTAGATATGAACATGGCTGAGAGCTCCTAGATATGTACATTGCTAGATATGGACTAAACATGGCTGAGAGCTCCTACATACTCGTATGATCATATGGCTTAGGACACCTAAATATGAACATGGCTAAGAGCTCCTAGATATAAACATGGCTAAGGACCTGCCACATATGAACATGACTAAGGTCTCCAACATAAAAGAATAGGTAGTTCTTAATAATGGTCATTAAAGCTCTTCCACAGAAGCGTGATTCCAGCCTCTAGAGCATTTTGAAATGATTCAAGTTTCCTTAAATTCAATTTTCCATGCAACCTTCGATGTGATGGGCTCGCCAGCATAAATGAACTGATTTCATGAGCTGAATCTGATGAAAGACGGTTTGAGCATGGAAGTGTCTTTCTTAGTAAAGATAAATCATTAAAAGGCAGGTTTAGTATAACATCACTAAATAATGGTGTGGCAATAGCAGAAAGCTGTATGTTCCACATTGCAGTTGAATTAGCTAGAGCTGCTGGTAGAATATCGCTAGTTCATCCATTAAATTCGCACAGTATCATCATATCATTATTTTTTGCAATTGCTTTGATTTCTTCTGTTGCTTTACACATTATCTCTCAGCAACAGCAAATACTGCAATATTAACAGTATCTTGTTTAAATAAAGAAGGTTATTTTCAGTATTCATTTAAGCATTTTCAATGCTTTACATTTGTAATCTAAGCGGAGACCGGGGGTGTGGTGCAATAAGAGTCAATAAGAATACTTCAAGAGCTTGTAAAACGATATTATCAACGAACATCAGTCAATAATAATGAACTACGGCACGCCTCGGAGTAATGCAAGCTAGAATACCTTAGGCGACACAGCAAAGCCAGCAGAGTGTCGGAGTTGTATTGCTTCTAGCTTCAGATATCTGCGTCCAGGCATAGATGACCACATCAAAGTTAGTCACTGATTGCTGCATGTAATGGAAGATTAAGTTACATAGTGAATCCTTTTTATCGGTCATCAACAGAATCAATCAATGTTCATTCGGACAATACTTGTCAGGCATTGCCAGATGTCGGTGTGGAACGAGGGCGAGAATGTAAATCAAAGCAGAAAATATTCAGAAAATAAAGCTGTATGTTTATGCAAATATTTACGCAGATCTCTTGTATGTTATGATAATATTCCAGATGCATCATCAATGGTTAGTCAGTGTACATACACTACGTGACATGCCACGCTCAACTGCGCGTAATTACACATGACCCTAAACATCCACGGCTACGCGGGACATTGCTGCAACATCTGTCGGCAGTCCTGTTATATAGACTTTGCGTCTCATGTGTCTGCATGTATCAGAGGCTAAACAATGTGATAGTGCCTCAATTTCATGCTCAGGGAAGACAGAACATCCTTAGCGGTTCATCCGTGGTTCAAGCGGCAGCGCAGACAACCGTACACGACGCGCAAACTATAAACGCTCGCCCGCGCGTATTCATAAACATTCCCTAGCATCAGATCAAGTGATTTCTGATTCTTAGTGCAGGTATGTGCGCGCGTAGAAGAAGTATAGACGGAAAGTAATAGAAATCACAGATCATGTAATATAACATTGATTGTGTTTCACAGTTTAGCAGAAAGGAGCAGCATATTTGCCACTGCACTGTAATGTTCGTAGGATCAAATGTCTCGGGATTTGGTCTTCACTCATGGAGATACGTAGACTTTTTTCTCTGTTTTGACATTGGGGAAGCTCGTGCAATGTCGAATGTCATCCATGAAAATCAAGCTTGTGGAGATTCATACCAACGGATTAGGAAGGATCTATTTCAATGATTTTGGTGCTGATTTCATCGAGCAGAAATGGAATTTTGAATATTCCATGAGAAATGTCGAGCATCGGTGATGGGCAGATAGTTGACAATGATCAATGTAACTAATTTGTACGACATTATTGAAGTAATTTGTGATCGTTGGATAAAGCCCATAACTGCCTCTATGGCGTATACCATAGAGTCCATACCATCACCTCTCTGCTTCATCTCGCCTTGTCCATTTCAGCTTTTAGTTCCCTTATATAGGTACCTCTATCAACTTTTGTAGCGATTTTTAGACTTCGTTGACTTCCTGTGGATCTATCGCTGGCCCTCTCTCGCTAATAAATTACAGTGATTCTATTGAAATGTAGTGCAAAAGATTCTACTGAAATCTAAGCAATGTTTTGCACTTTGTGTCATGAGGTTCGTGAAATTCAAAAGAAGTATTTCATTTGAACATTATATCCCCTTACATGTTTCATATATGCATATGACCTATGGCAGTGGCGTCTTCTCCGTACCTGCGAGGCCTTCGGCGCATCCTAATTAATAATTTACCAGCATTTATAAAAATGAAAGGTGTCATCATTCATTATATTTCATTTAAATTCGATAGCTTCTCGTGATAGCTGTCCGTCTCAAAATCAGACGCTCAACCTTAGAGTGAACAGTTTTGCTGCGTGTGCACGAACCACAGCTTTTTTCTTCTAACGATTAGACACACATGCTAGTCGTGTGTTCAGACGGAGCGAAAGAGAGTTGTGTGCGTGTGAGGTAGCAAGCGCACGCGCCCGCAACAATATCGGCTTTCCCGATAGACATAATGCTTTGCCTTCTCCAATTTTTACAATGAAATTCTACGCAATTTTTGATCGAGGCTCGGTACCTAAATATAGAAAGGGAAGCGCAACCCAATTGTTGCTGTCCTTCGTTTCTCGTCGGAGAAGCCAGTACGTCAACAATAGCAGCTGACTGACGTTCAGATAAGACTGTGATCAGATGATGAGCGTTCGCCAATGAGTGCACAGCAATGCATCTGACTCGAACACCCAGATTCCGTAGAATTCCATGATTTGTTTTTGCGTGATTGATGTAACGCTATGTTTAGTACTGTAGATGAGCTCATAATCACGCCTTTCGTCCGAAGGGGATATACTGAAAAGTTGACAGTCGTCAAGCAAGGTAGGCCAACACCTGATATAAAATGAAAGTACTCACAGAAAAAGAAATAAGAAATACTACACAAGACATTTTAATGTATCAAGATTTCAAACATGTAAGTGGCTGACCAGCCGTGAGAAACGCAAGGAAATATTTCCCTTCCTCCTTTTTTTCTTGAGAAAATGTGGTCTGGACAGAGAGGTGATATACCTCCTTGAGTAAGGCGGTTAGGCGACATGAGCAATCAACTTCTCATGTGCACATTCACTTGTCATTAAAAAATGTTCGGGAAATTGATATTAAAAATTCATCTTTTGTGAAAATTAATGTTATAACATAAAAATGTCTGGTATAGAAATAGTATTCCAAAGCCGAGCGAAGGCCTATGGTCTGGGAGCACGCGACGCCACTGATCTATGGTCTCCGTGGCACAGTGGCTAATCGCTTGTCCTAGCGATCGTCTGATTGGTGGAGTCCCAAGTGTCAGTCGCCAGGAAGGGTAATTGGACTAAAAGATCAAAAAGCTCCATAATTAAGTCTGACTGTGTCACTACCGTCCAAGATGCCATTATAGGGTAGTAGTGACGTTAAACCATCATTCATAGGCGAAACAAAAGAAATTCAGTTGAAAAAATGAGATTGTCATCAATATCGACAATAATTTTTCTGATGCATCTGATGTACTGAGGCCATTCCTGGATAAATCATTGAAAGAAAAACTATTTGCCACTGACTTCGCAGGAATTTTATATTTAATTCGAGCGAGGAAACATCGGGTGTTCGAATTAAAATAAAATTCCTGCGAAGCCAGTGGCAACTACTTTTTTGCAATAATTTTTCGTCAATGAATATACCCTTCTCAATGTCTCAATACCAACATTGACTAGAAAAGCACTTACAACAGCAAATAGATTGGAAAGTGAAGATTTGAGCACTGTGTCCTTCAGATCATGCATCAAGACAAGCAGCAGAGGCTACGCTAAAAAGCGAATTTAGTGATCAAAAATCGCTGTAGACGGAAGAAACAATGAATGAAGTAGGAGACCTTGACGGCAGTATGCTTAAGTGTAGAGGGACACTGTTAAGGCCACCTAATTTGTAAGATTTCTTCGATTGTGCATACAGATGCATAGAAATCTTTGATACTATGATTGAATTCTATGACTACCAAAGCTCATGGTTTATGATCATTGGTTTGTGACTTAAAGCTGCACATACCAAATACATACCAAAGACATGCGAATAAGGATGAATTTGCATCGGGTCTCGTATATAAAACATACCAACAACTCGTATTTCAGTGTAAAACAGCCAATCACTGATAGAATAGTTCGTATTGCTACATACCAATCACATACGAAAGTAAGTGAGATTTGGTATGAAAAACATACCAGATCTCTGTAAACATACGAGAATCTCGTATCAGATGTTAGTTTCAAATTGTATGTAATTTTGGTATATGTTTGTATGTATTTTTCGTATCCAGCGATTTACAGTGTATGACTACCAAAGTTCATGGTTTGTGATCATTGGTTATTGTGCGTAATTTAGCTACGGTAGAAATTGGAACAAAGAAGGAATGTTTAACTGCCAGCATGTTTGACAGGACACAGGTATCACATTGCAATGCATCTCGTAATGATGACATCTGCATCGATGCATGTGAAAGATAATTTAGCAATCTCAGTTAACGTATATCTCCATGTGTATTCGCAGCATTGCTGTCCGCCTTTTTCCTACATTGTGTTGAGGTTCGCATATCTTTCAATGTTAAAATAGTGAACCGCAATATACCGATTTAGCATGTTGTGGCTAAATAATAGATAACCTCAACATAGTATTATTGCAATTCAGATATCAGAACCGCAATATGCTATGACCTCGGACCTGACGGCCCTAGGCCTAGCAGCAGATTGCGGTTCAGAAATCGCCTCCCAGTCCATTTCAATTAAGCACAATCCTATCAACATGAATTTTTGAGGGCAACAAAGTAGAACATTTTCAATTTCAATCATTTCTCAAGCTGTAATGACGAACAACGATTCATAGCTATCCTGAGCGGTGACAATTTTATGTGAAAATGCCGGGCAATATTGCATTTCAAACTCATTACAATCATTTCTATGACCTCAAAAGCCATCGAGAGTATACAATGTTAATTTAACCAAATGCATCATAGCGATGAAGTGACATAACAAATGTCACACGAGGCCGCAGGCCCAGTACATTTGGTATATCCCCTAGCTGTAAACAATCTATGATGTTTCCAAGATGATCACAATGATGTTTGAAATATTGATCATGATCAATTCAAGCTATGATGGATGAGAACAGATATCACACTTATACAACAACAAAATGATTATAATGACTTTCAAATCAATATTTTGACAATGGATATCCCTGTTTTGACAATTACTGTCTTCTAGTCATAGAAATGGAGACATAGAGTACGTGGTGACATAAATAATCCAAATTCTAAGAATGAAAAGAGAGACGACTAAAAAGTGATGTACAAAAAGTATTATCAACCCCTTGAGGAAGTGTTCCATGTAAATCTCTTATCTGACAATTTGCAATATCAGTGCGGAAATTCGTCAAATAGTATCATAGAAATTAACAATACCATAGAAAGTCCTAGAATGGAAATTGCATGAAAATTATGGCACACGCCGGGGGAACTTAGTTGGGGCAAAATGCAACTTGTACGAGCTGGTTTCCATGTTTTCTGATTTTTACATTTATATTTATCAAGTCAATTTGTGATCTGGATTGTTGCCCCATGTCCAAGGATCATGTACACAAAAGCAATAATGAATAATAGTGTACTATTATCTACTTCTATGAATAGTATTAATTGATTCCATAGATAACCGTCAATTCTTTGGCATTCACTGTGATATGGTGCTTCTATCTATAGCATTATCTACTTTCTCCATCGATTATCAAAATTGATATCAACTGATCCAGATACTGATATCAAATTATGCAATACACGCTACTTTGTTGTCTGGTGTCGGTTGATAATATTGTCATAGCTAGCTTTTTAGGTATATACCACTTTTATTGACTAGTTGTGGTAGATATAAACCTCTCCTGGTACAACTATGATAGTGTGGTCCCTCATACTGCCGACATTACAGGGCTCGTAGTAAACGTGTAACCTCTCTTGCACTTCAATATCATTGTCATTCGTCATCATCGTCATCATTGCCATGGCAACGCACCCGGTGTGCTGAATGTCGCACGCTTGGCGAGCAGCCACTTTTTCGTCGACCATGAAGTTGACTGACGCCGCTTCCCTATGTGTTGACGAGGCTACCGCAAATGACTTTCAATCAAATGACGACACGTGACTGTCAATCATAGTCAGAATTTTGTTGATCCCGATACCGGTGCTCACACCAACAACATCGAGAACATGTGGCGCAATGCCAAGCGAAAATTCAAGGGAATGCTAGGTGTTCACTCAACAATGCTCCCCGGTCACCTTGACGAATTCATGTGGCGTCAACGCTTCGGTAAGGCTCATGATGAGGCCTTTTACACGCTCTTTTGTACCTCTCGGAGTGGTATGTCTTGTAGTTGAAGAAATATAGACTTAGTTTGGATAAATGTGTATTTTAGATGTCGGGACCACAGGAATTTTAGGGACCACACTATCATAGTTGTACCTCTCTCCTAGCGCTCGGTTTATATCACGTCATAGCTAGTCAATAAAAAGCAGTACAAACCTCAAAAGCTAGTTATAGGCTAACCAAAACAATGTACCTAGACCTATTGGAAAGATAAAAAAACAAAACAATGAAAATTCTGTATGTTGTATGTTTCTTTCCAATAGGTCTAGGTACATTATTTTGGTAGGTAAAAGGCGAACGCAATTTTTGTAACTGATTTTTTTGAAAATATAGCTATAACTATATAATATCGCATAGCTTACATACATAGACATATCTTTACAGATTCATCTTACTAATTCATGGTAATATATGCATTTGTCTATCTTGAGGCAACGATATCATAACGACATCATAGAGTTTCTTAGAGCATCATTAGAGCATAGATAAGCTATGGTACATTATGAATTGTATAGAAACATTGAGAAGGGCACGTTTAGCCTACTACCGAAAACTTTTTCACGATTTGAAATGATAATCATTTTTAAATTGAATTTGTTTGTTCCGCTTGTTAAAAGTTAAAATGAAAATCCTATCTTGGATTCTACTGAAATCACATCGATGCTTTAAGGTGGCCTGATTGCTGTCACTTTTCCGCTGTATATTCTGCCTTATGTATTCATCCCTTAATACATCGTGGCAAGGTGTCCATATCCTCAATTTTTGGCAGATCGCATGAATAAAAGCAATATTCTCAGGCTAATGACAAGAATTGCTCCCAAAAACAGTTATCTCAAAAGCGGTAAATATCTTTGGGACGTAATAAGACTATTTGAAGGATGCCGGGATAAGTAGAAGATTATCACATCTCTAATGAAAGAATGTAAATGAGAGGATAGCCGACAGTGTTTATGTATTTGTGTATGCCTGCAATCTTGCTGTGGTGAGATGTGTGTGGTCGTCAGCTTCCGCTATCATCTAAATTGATGACCAATTTCGTCAAAATATCATCAATTCGATGTACGTGATGACAGACATCAACTTCTTAGTTAAAATCCATCTGATATAATTGCAGTTGTCATTTAGAATATAAATGACCACAAGTGACGGTTAATGTTTCTATTTGTCAGTATATAGTGTTAATACAAGATAATTTGAGCCACTGATCTGCGCAGATGTCATTAGCTCTGACGCAAGAGGAGCAGTCGAAAATTTGGTAAATGCAATATATCTGCAGTTGGATCATGTAATGAATATAAGGTTTCTACAAATAGTGATTTCATAGAATTCATTTCTACATCTGCGTGCATTTTTTCACTTTAAAGTTTCCCTTAAAGCGAGACATAAGCGATTAGATAACTTAAAGAAGAAACCAGAAAATATGTTTTTTACATTTGTAAAATGAAATACTTGATTATAATCTGATGCTAATTAATTCTTATCAGCATCGGCACATGAATGCGTGTATATCAGCATCCGAATGATAATGTAATTCTAGAAAGATTTTAGTGGGATTCTGGTGAGATTCTGGTGAGATTCTGGTGAGATTGTTGTGGGATTGTGGTGAGATTCTGGTGTGATTCTGGTGAGATTCTGGTGGTATTCTGGTGAGATTCTGGTGGGATTGTGGTGAGATTCTGGTGAGATTCTGGTGGGATTCTGGTGGGATTCTGGTGGGATTCTGGTGGAATTCTGGTGGGATTCTGATGGGATTCTGGTGAGATTGTGGTAGGATTCTGGTGGGATTGTGGTGGGATTCTGGTGGGATTGTGGTGGGATTCTGGCGAGATTCTGGTGAGATTCTGGTGCGATTTTAGCGAGATTCTGATGGGATTGTGGTAAGATTGTGGTGGGATTGTGGTGGGATTGTGGTGGGATTCTGGTGAGATTCTGGTGGGATTCTGGTGGGATTCTGCTGGGATTCTGGTGAGATTGTGGTAGGATTCTGATGGGATTGTGGTGGGATTGTGGTGAGATTCTGGTGAGATTGTGGTGGGATTGTGGTGGGATTCCATTGGGATTCTAGTGATATTCTAATGGAATTGTAGTGGGAATTGATGGGTTTTTGTTGGCATTCTGGTAGGATTGTGGTGGGATTGTGCTGGGATTGTGGTGGTATTGTGGTGAGATTGTGGTGAGATTGTGATGAGATTCTGGTGGGATTCTGGTGGTATTCTGGTGGGATTCTGGTGGAATTCTAGTGAGATTCTGGTGGGATTCTGATGAGATTGTGGTGAGATTGTGGTGAGATTGTGGTGAGATTGTGGTGAGATTGTGGTGAGATTGTGGTGAGATTGTGGTGAGATTGTGGTGAGATTCTGATGGGATTGTGATGGGATTCCATTGGGATTCTAGTGATATTCTAATGGAATTGTGGTGAGATTTTGATGGGATTTTGGTGGGATTGTGGTGGGATTCTAGTGATATTCTGTTGGGATTGTAGTAGTATTCCAGTGGGATGAAGTAGGAATCTGATGAGATTATGAATGGAGTTCTACTATCCCAAAAGGCAGATTCAGGAAGCGGTGTGAGATCATTACCACAATGAATATCAGTGGAAAATGTGATACTAATTCAAAAATGTCCTGCTATTTGCAAATACTCTTAAAGCACTGTGGTAACTGACATGAAGGTACTTTAAATCATCCGAAAATTTCAGACAACAGATGTTGATTTACAATTATTGGACACTTTTAGCCATATACCAAGCATCTGTGATCCACTGTCTGCTCAAAATGACTTCCAGATGCCTCTCATATTCTTTCATAACGATTTATTACAACTCTTCCACTCTTCTTCAACGATATTGAACGAGGAATTAGAAATTGCCGTAAAATTTTAAACATCTGTTATAAAAGACATTAAGTCGACGGAAAATGATGACATTGGCGTAAAATAGAAGAAAAAATTCAGTTTCGATTTGTAAATTTTAATGTCATGCAATGCCTATATAATTTCATCAAAATTAGTTGTGAATCGTGTTCAATCATTGCTTACATGAAAATTCGCGTACGTAATAGGAGGAATGAGATTTAAGAACTGTATACATATATTATTCACCAAGTTACATACAGTGTTAATACAAGATAATTTGAGCCACTGATCTGCGCAGATGTCATTAGCCCTGACGCAAGAAGAGCAGTCGAAAATTTGGTAAATGCAATATATCTGCAGTTGGATCATGTAATAAATATAGGGTTTCTACAAATAGTGATTTCATAGAATTCATTTCTACATCTGCGTACATTTTTTGACTTTAAAGTTTCCCTTAAAGCGAGACATAAGCGATTAGATAACTTAAAGAAGAGACCGGAAAATATGTTTTTTACATTTGTAAAATGAAATACTTGATTATAATCTGATTTCTGACTTTATAATTCTGGTGAGATTCTGGTGGGATTCTGGTGGGATTCTGGCGAGATTGTGTAGGGATTCTGGTGAGATTCTGGTGAGATTCTGGTGGGATTCTGGTGGGATTCTGGAGGAATGTGATTCAAGAACTGTATACATGTATCATTCATGAAGTTCTTGTCGAACGGTCTGAAAGTTAGAATTCTGAAAAATGATCTCGTGGTGATCACTCACATGTGCATAATCATACATGCATTCTGAATATCCAGTTTCATGTAAAAGAGTTTATTAAACTAGATTTTCCGGTTAGTGGGTTTCCAGGATGTGCAGCTCCAGGATGTGGACTTGCACGATGTGGGTTTCCAGGATGTGCAGCTCCAGGATGTGGACTTGCACGATCTGGGTTTCCATGATGTGAGTTTCCAGGATGTGCGCTTCCAAGATGTGGACTTGCACGATGTGGGTTTCCAGGATGTGGACTTGCACGATGTGGACTTGCAGTATGTGAGCTTCCAGGGTGTGGGTTTCCAGGATGTGAGTTTCCATGATGTGAGTTTCCATGATGTGAGTTTCCAGGATATGGGTTTCTTTCCAGGATGTGAGTTTCCAGGGTGTGGGTTTACAGGAAGTGTGTTTCCACGGTGTGGGTTTACAGGAAGTGTGTTTCCACGGTGTGGGTTTACAGGATGTGTGTTTCCAGGATGTGGACTTGGAGGATGTGTGTTTCCAGGATATGGGTTTATTTCCAGGATGTGAGTTTCCAGGGTGTGGGTTTACAGGAAGTGTGTTTCCACGGTGTGGGTTTACAGGAAGTGTGTTTCCACGGTGTGGGTTTACAGGATGTGTGTTTCCAGGATGTGGACTTGGAGGATGTGGGTTTCCAGGATATGGGTTTCTTTCCAGGATGTGAGTTTCCAGGGTGTGGGTTTCCAGGATGTGAGTTTCCATGATGTGAGTTTCCTGGATGTGCACTCCAGGATGTAGACTTGCACGATGTGTGTTTCCAGGATGTGGACTTGCACGATGTGGACTTGCAGGATGTGAGCTTCCAGGGTGTGGGTTTCCAGGATGTGAGTTTCCAGGGTGTGGGTTTACAGGATGTGTGTTTCCAGGATATGGGTTTCTTTCCAGAATGTGAGTTTCCAGGGTGTGGGTTTACAGGATGTGTGTTTCCAGGATATGGGTTTCTTTCCAGGATGTGAGTTTCCAGGGTGTGGGTTTCCAGGATGTGGGTTTCCAGGATGTGGACTTGGAGGATGTGGGTTTCCAGGATATGGGTTTCTTTCCAGGATGTGGACTTGCAGGATGTGCGCTTCCAGGATGTGGACTTGGAGGATGTGGGTTTCCAGGATGTGGACTTGGAGGATGTGGGTTTCCAGGATATGGGTTTCTTTCCAGGATGTGGACTTGCAGGATGTGCGCTTCCAGGATGTGGACTTGGAGGATGTGGGTTTCCAGGATGTGGACTTGGAGGATGTGGGTTTCCAGGATATGGGTTTCTTTCCAGGATGTGAGTTTCCAGGGTGTGGGTTTACAGGATGTGTGTTTCCAGGATGTGGGTTTCTAGGATGTGGACTTGCAGGAGGTGAGATTCCAGGATGTAGGATTCCAATGAGGGGCTTCCAGGAAGTGAGATTCCGGAAATTGGGTTTTCGATAATTGAGTATTTTCAGTGAATGTGTTGTCACTCACTGGCTGCGCTGTGCCGCTGAGTGATGAATGATTGATGAATATCCGTGGAACATTACAAATGGTCAAGTATCAGTTAATTAAATGTTTTATTGTAAAAATGCAGCTTATCTTTCTTCAATCAACTTATCTCGTTTATAGATTTTCAGTTTAACCATGCAGGTTAGAGGTTAGGCTTTCCTCGTATTCCTTCTTTGCTTTTATTGAAGCAAAACTTTCTCAATGATCAAAGAGACTGTCGGATTAATCAAGCTTCAGAAGAAGGCCTGCTGTGTTCCTTCATTAGAGTTTCTTGTTCTTTTTGTTTGACATCAAACCAATCATCACTAAGTGTAACAGATGCTTTGACAAGGGTACATGTAATTGGATACGCAGAGCGCTGTTCATTTCAATCTCAAATAACATTCTCATAACGTCTCCCTATTGCTGAGAATGTATTGAAATGAGATGTATTCACAGATATTCTACTAATTGGGAGGAAAATAGATATTCTATGGTCACTGGATGATGTGAATCATTTTCTCTCCTGTCAAAGGGCACACATTTTCTGATGTCTTTATCATTCTAATCACTTTAGCTGATGATTTCACGATCTGAAAATTATTTACTTGCCTCCTCCGTGTAGATATCTTATTGCTTTTTGTGGCCTGTAAAGGAGAGAATTGCCCGCGCGGGCATAGAAATCAGCAATACCATAGAAAGTCTGCTATCATCTACTTCTGTGCGCGCGGGAGATACTGCTTGCTCCAATACACTAGAAGGAGTCTATGACAAAAATGCAGTTCTACATGTACAGCCACGACGTTCGGACGACGTCTCAAAATACGGCACGAGGAGAGGATGAGTGGTTTATCTTTAGGGACGGATGGTTATCGCACGCTCTATGCTGATTGCACTGCCTGATTGGCAAGAATTGATATGTCAGCTGCCCTCCTTGTAACAACACTATTAAAACCGAATAGATCAGAAAGTCCAATTTTCCTAATGACAATGTTCCGCCAACAGCACGAAGTGTGATGAATTGAGATGGATTTGCCCCCATGACTGCTTCCACTTATGGTTCTTTGAGATGCAAGTCGAAAGCTAGTTTTTAAGAAAATCGTCTTCCCCTGTCCACAAAGACAGCATTATCGATGACCATAGCTTCCATGCGATTGGATGAACATGTCCCTTATGACCGAGACTCCATCGCCATTATGTATCAATGGAACAAAAAGTTGCATGTCCAGGCAACTTGGTACTCAGCAATTTTAATGATCAAAACTTTACATTACTTCAAATCATTCCATATCCAAATATGGTAGCAATTTCGTATATTTCGACTTTTTCCCCGCTTCTTTTCTGACAATACAGAATTTATAGCACGAGTTCAGAACAATAAATGTTCCAACATGACTGTCAGAACGGTTATTACAGAGCGCTTCGAAAGTTGACGATTGCTTTGTACGGCAATCAAATCTTAAGATCGTGAGTCTTTCTGGTATTGAACGAAGGAGCTTTTGACTGTCTAAAAATACGTCCCTATGATGACTTTCCATGGCATCAAGCAAGGGACATTTTGACTGGCTAGAAATACGTCCCTATTATGACTTTCTATGGCATCAAGCAAGGGACATTTTGACTGGCTAGAAATGCGTCATTATGATAACTTTCTATGACATCAAGCAAGGGACATTTTGACTGTCTAAAAATACGTCCCTATGATGACTTTCTATGGCATCAAGCAAGGGACATTTTGACTGGCTAGAAATACGTCCCTATGATGACTTTCTATGGCATCAAGCAAGGGACATTTTGACTGGCTAGAAATGTGTCCCTATGATGACTTTCCATGGCATCAAGCAAGGGACATTTTGACTGGCTAGAAATACGTCCCTATTATGACTTTCTATGGCATCAAGCAAGGGACATTTTGACTGGCTAGAAATGCGTCATTATGATAACTTTCTATGACATCAAGCAAGGGACATTTTGACTGGCTAGAAATACGTCCCTATGATGACTTTCTATGGCATCAAGCAAGAGACATTTTGACAGGCTAGAAATACGTCCCTATGGTGACTTTCTATGGCATCAAGCAAGGGACATTTTGACTGGCTAGAAATACGTCCCTATGATGACTTTCCATGGCATCAAGCAAGGGACATTTTGACTGGCTAGAAATACGTCCCTATTATGACTTTCTATGGCATCAAGCAAGGGACATTTTGACTGGCTAGATATGCGTCATTATGATAACTTTCTATGACATCAAGCAAGGGACATTTTGACTGGCTAGAAATACGTCCCTATGATGACTTTCTATGGCATCAAGCAAGAGACATTTTGACAGGCTAGAAATACGTCCCTATGATGACTTTCTATGGCATCAAATAAGAGACATTTTGACTGGCTACAAATGCAGTGATGACTTTCTATGGCATCCAGCAAGAGACATTTTGACTGTCTAGAAATACTTCCCTATGATGACTTTCTATGGCATCAAGCAAGAGACATTTTGACTGGCTAGAAATACGTCGCTATGATGATTTTCCATGGCATCAAGCAAGGGACATTTTGACTGGCTAGAAATACTTCCCTATGATAACTTTCCATGGCATCAAGCAAGAGACATTTTGACTGGCTAGAAATACGTCCCTATGATGACTTTCCATGGCATCAAGCAAGGGACATTTTGACTGTCATAGAAATGCGTCCCTATGATGACTTTCTATGGCATCAATCAAAGGGACATTTTGACTGGCTAGAAATGCAGTGATGACTTTCTATGGTATCAAGCAAGGGACATTTTGACTGGCTAGAAATGCGTCATTATGATAACTTTCTATGACATCAAGCAAGGGACATTTTGACTGGCTAGAAATGCGTCCCTATGATGACTTTCTATGGCATCAAGCAATGGACATTTTTACTGGCTACAAATGCAGTGATGACTTTCTATAGTATCAAGCAAGAGACATTTTGACTGGCTACAAATGCAGTGATGACTTTCTATGGCATCAAGCAAGGGACATTTTGACTGGCTAGAAATACGTCCCTATGATGACTTTCCATGGCATCAAGCAAGGGACATTTTGACTGGCTAGAAATACGTCCCTATGATGACTTTCTATGGCATCAAGCAAGGGACTTTTTGATTGGCTAGAAATG
The DNA here is from genome assembly GCA_907163375.1 of Prostheceraeus crozeri. Lineage (NCBI taxonomy): Eukaryota > Metazoa > Platyhelminthes > Polycladida > Euryleptidae > Prostheceraeus > Prostheceraeus crozeri. The sequence goes on along the minus strand of CAJQUW010002206.1, from coordinate 146,026 downwards.
CGTCCCTATGATGACTTTCTATGGCATCAAGCAAGAGACATTTTGACAGGCTAGAAATACGTCCCTATGATGACTTTCTATGGCATCAAGCAAGGGACATTTTGACTGTCTAGAAATACTTCCCTATGATGACTTTCCATGGCATCAAGCAAGAGACATTTTGACTGGCTAGAAATACGTCCCTATGATGACTTTCCATGGCATCAAGCAAGGGACATTTTGACTGTCATAGAAATGCGTCCCTATGATGACTTTCCATGGCATCAATCAAGGGACATTTTGACAGGCTAGAAATGCAGTGATGACTTTCAATAGTATCAAGCAAGAGACATTTTGACTGGCTACAAATGCAGTGATGACTTTCTATGGTATCAAGCAAGGGACATTTTGACTGGCTAGAAATACGTCCCTATGATGACTTTCTATGGCATCAAGCAAGGGATATTTTGACTGGCAAGAAATACTTCTCTATGATGACTTTCTATGGCATCAAGCAAGGGACATTTTGACTGGCTAGAAATACGTCCCTATGATGACTTTCTATGGCATCAAGCAAGGGACATTTTGACTGGCTAGAAATGCGTCCCTATGATGACTTTCCATGGCATCAAGCAAGGGACATTTTGACTGGCTAGAAATGCGTCCCTATGATGACTTTCAATGGCATCAAGCAATGGACATTTTTACTGGCTACAAATGCAGTGATGACTTTCTATGGCATCAAGCAAGGGACATTTTGACTGGCTAGAAATACGTCCCTATGATGACTTTCTATGGTATCAAGTAAGGGACATTTTGACCGGCTACAAATGCAGTGATGACTTTCTATAGTATCAAGCAAGGGACATTTTGACTGGCTAGAAATACGTCCCTATGATGACTTTCCATGGCATCAAGCAAGGGACATTTTGACTGGCTAGAAATATGTCCCTATGATGACTTTCTATGGCATCAAGCAAGGGACTTTTTGATTGGCTAGAAATGCGTCCCTATGATGACTTTCTATGGCATCAAGCAAGAGACATTTTGACTGGCTAGAAATACGTCCCTATGATGACTTTCTATGGCATCAAACAAGGGACATTTTGACTGGATAGAAATGCGTCCCTATGATGACTTTCTATGGCATCAAGCAAGAGACATTTTGACTGGCTAGAAATGCGTCCCTATGATGACTTTCTATGGCATCAAGCAAGAGACATTTTGACTGTCTAGAAATACTTCCCTATGATGACTTTCTATGGCATCAAGCAAGAGACATTTTGACTGGCTAGAAATGCGTCCCTATGATGACTTTCTATGGCATCAAGCAAGGGACATTTTGACTGGCTAGAAATGCAGTGATGACTTTCTATGGTATCAAGCAAGGGACATTTTGACTGGCTAGAAATGCGTCATTATGATAACTTTCTATGACATCAAGCAAGGGACATTTTGACTGGCTAGAAATGCGTCCCTATGATGACTTTCTATGGCATCAAGCAATGGACATTTTTACTGGCTACAAATGCAGTGATGACTTTCTATAGTATCAAGCAAGAGACATTTTGACTGGCTACAAATGCAGTGATGACTTTCTATGGCATCAAGCAAGGGACATTTTGACTGGCTAGAAATACGTCCCTATGATGACTTTCCATGGCATCAAGCAAGGGACATTTTGACTGGCTAGAAATACGTCCCTATGATGACTTTCTATGGCATCAAGCAAGGGACTTTTTGATTGGCTAGAAATGCGTCCCTATGATGACTTTCTATGGCATCAAGCAAGAGACATTTTGACAGGCTAGAAATACGTCCCTATGATGACTTTCTATGGCATCAAGCAAGGGACATTTTGACTGTCTAGAAATACTTCCCTATGATGACTTTCCATGGCATCAAGCAAGAGACATTTTGACTGGCTAGAAATACGTCCCTATGATGACTTTCCATGGCATCAAGCAAGGGAAATTCTGACTGTCATAGAAATGCGTCCCTATGATGACTTTCCATGGCATCAATCAAGGGACATTTTGACTGGCTAGAAATGCAGTGATGACTTTCAATAGTATCAAGCAAGAGACATTTTGACTGGCTACAAATGCAGTGATGACTTTCTATGGTATCAAGCAAGGGACATTTTGACTGGCTAGAAATACGTCCCTATGATGACTTTCTATGGCATCAAGCAAGGGATATTTTGACTGGCAAGAAATACTTCTCTATGATGACTTTCTATGGCATCAAGCAAGGGACATTTTGACTGGCTAGAAATACGTCCCTATGATGACTTTCTATGGCATCAAGCAAGGGACATTTTGACTGGCTAGAAATGCGTCCCTATGATGACTTTCCATGGCATCAAGCAAGGGACATTTTGACTGGCTAGAAATGCGTCCCTATGATGACTTTCAATGGCATCAAGCAATGGACATTTTTACTGGCTACAAATGCAGTGATGACTTTCTATGGCATCAAGCAAGGGACATTTTGACTGGCTAGAAATACGTCCCTATGATGACTTTCTATGGTATCAAGTAAGGGACATTTTGACCGGCTACAAATGCAGTGATGACTTTCTATAGTATCAAGCAAGGGACATTTTGACTGGCTAGAAATACGTCCCTATGATGACTTTCCATGGCATCAAGCAAGGGACATTTTGACTGGCTAGAAATATGTCCCTATGATGACTTTCTATGGCATCAAGCAAGGGACTTTTTGATTGGCTAGAAATGCGTCCCTATGATGACTTTCTATGGCATCAAGCAAGAGACATTTTGACAGGCTAGAAATACGTCCCTATGATGACTTTCTATGGCATCAAACAAGGGACATTTTGACTGGATAGAAATGCGTCCCTATGATGACTTTCTATGGCATCAAGCAAGAGACATTTTGACTGGCTAGAAATGCGTCCCTATGATGACTTTCTATGGCATCAAGCAAGAGACATTTTGACTGTCTAGAAATACTTCCCTATGATGACTTTCTATGGCATCAAGCAAGAGACATTTTGACTGGCTAGAAATGCGTCCCTATGATGACTTTCTATGGCATCAAGCAAGGGACATTTTGACTGGCTAGAAATGCAGTGATGACTTGTTAGGATGTTGACAAGAGACTGGTAATGCAATTTTTAGGATGCCGGTCTAACTGAATTCTTTGCGGTTCAGTTTTCGAATTTTAATCAAGAAAGGTATGATTACATTGAAATGAAATCGTCTATATATTCGAATATTCGTTGCAGTAATTATTTGAAGCTCAAAGATCGATGAAATAAAGTTGCAATGACAAATGAATTAATGAAGATTTGTTTTCAAAATATCAAAGGTACTGATGCAGTAGAATCGAAAAGAGATGATTCTAAATACTTGCATGTATGATAGGGACTCATGCATGTAATTAAATTGAATGTTGAGAAAACAGAAATCTCGGAATGGTTTCCCGATTCTCCGTTGTCCTTCTCGCTGGAAACTGTGTTATTGGCACATGTTTGCATACAGCTGGTGAGACACGGCTTCGGGAAACCTTAACACTGTTTACATCGCAACAAAGAAAATCTAAACCTCATTTGATGTCTCTCTGATACAAGATTTTCATACAAATGGCAAAAAAACATATCGAATGATTACAAAGACGCGATTCTTGCCAATCAATGTGAATATTACTCTGTTCCTCAACGAATAATCCTCGATAGAAGATAATGCAATGACTTTCTCTATCTTGGGTTTTCATTCTGGGACGAGTTTTTTCATTTACAGCGAAACAGGGCTTTTTACAAGAATAAACGCGTGTTCGTACTTATTCTAACGCAGTTTTCATCAGGTAGTGATGAAACAGCAACTATCTTCGAATGTAGGAAACTTGACTTTACAAACATTCAATGGAAGATGTGAAGACTGCAAACTCTATGCAGCTACACAGTGAGGCATCTGGTGGGGAAGAAATCAAATTCTATTAAACATTTTTTCAAGGGCAATAATCCCAAGGTTTGTAAAACATTGCGCACTTCTAATATAATATATTATTAATACACTGTCAACCGTAAATATCCGTTAAAATTAGCAGCTAAATTTAATTTGACGGGTTTTCACAGTCTGAATTGTAAATTTACGTAAAAACAGACGGTTGCTTATCTGACATAAATGGATTTTAACGGTTGCGTCATCACTCATCAAATTGTGACGTCATCATTTTAACAGATATTCACCTATTTTAGATATTTTACCTATTTTAGGCGGTGTACAGTTTACAGTGTAGCTTTACAACTATGTGTTCGTCATTCGAGCACTGGATGATTATGTTTTGTCTATTTGCACGCATGCAACTGCTCTATCGGCATATAAAATCACCTCCAAGGTGAGGAACAATTTTTACCATTTTCTGAAAGATTTCTGATTGTCGTAGGGTTGCTAGCGACCCCAAAACGTTATTTCTGACTATCTAGACGTTTGATTAATTATATATGTAGTTCAAGCAAAGCGATGGCCTTTCAACAACGGTAAGCTACGTAGTCCAAGCAAAGCGAACTCGGGAACAAAAACAATTTGCAAGTAAAAATCCCAAGCTTCGAGAAAATGTGGGTGCCTCTTATTGCCGGATATCAAATTGTGTGATTAGATATTGAAAATGAAACGATGTTTATAAATAATAGGGGAAAACGATATTTCGATCATTTTTTGATTAACACGAATTTATCATCAAATCGTTTACATAGAAGACGATTTTAGCATTTTTGCTGTTATTTAACAGCTGCAGAAAGTCCCTAGCAGAAAATTCAGTGCATATTTTTTTGAGAAGCAAGTAGGGGCTATAAAATGTGAGCATAAAGTTGTGCACCGTGCATAGCCCTAAAATATTTTCGTTATGATCAGGGTTATATTCGAGAAAACACAGTCTGTCAAGTGATATATCATCCTCAAGTGCAGTAGACAAACACATGGCGGAAAGCTTTTCTTCACAATGCTAAAAATGATTTCTCAATGTTTTTAGCATTTTCTATTGATCTATTGATCTTGCAAAGAAATACTTTGATATCATCTTTTTCAATTAATGAAATTATGTCATTTTTCAGTCTTTCAACGCACAAAAATTGATTAATTAATTGCATCAAAATATATTTCGCCGATCTGGCCTCGCAAATTGAGAGAGAGAGAAATCCTAAGTGAAAATATTTTTTGGAAATCAAATGCTAAATCATTTTAAATCTACTAGAGAGAGATACAATGAAAATGCATTGTGAACTATGGAACTGTGACAATCAATGAACTGTGGTGTATTTACTAGATATCGAAAATGACACTGATAGCTTGTAATGTTGTTTAGAGATTTGAAATGATTTAGCATTTGATTTCCAAAAAATATTTTCACTTAGGATTTCTCTCTCTCTCAATTTGCGAGGCCAGATCGGCGAAATATATTTTGATGCAATTAATTAATCAATTTTTGTGCGTTGAAAGACTGAAAAGTGACATAATTTCATTAATTGAAAAAGATGATATCAAAGTATTTCTTTGCAGGATCAATAGATCAATAGAAAATGCTAAAAACATTGAGAAATCATTTTTAGTATTGTGAAGAAAAGCTTTCCGCCATGTGTTTGTCTGCCGCACTTGAGGATGACATATCACTTGTTTTCTCGAATATAACCCTGATCATAACGAAAATATATCCTTACAAGGGCTATGCACGGTGCACCTGTTCTTCAGCTTGCACAGTTTGTCGGGCCAGTGCACCGAAAGTGAATTTCATTCATTTATAATCAATTCATTCTATGATATATCTTGTCATATCAACTAGTCATATCAACTATCAGTGTCAGCAAACTAGATCTAGAATGAAAGTATTTTAAGCTCACCACACAATTGATTTAACTATGAGAAATTATTCAATTTTATTCAATTCAAATTTAAAATTTCTATATCATGAAAATTAGACCCTTTAAGAATCACGGCTAAATCGTAAAATAACCGTTACATGTCTTGTTGTTCGGAAGGAAAAATAAAGTTGAATGAGACCTATATAAGTCTGTTTCTAATTCTCTAGCACTATTTGAATTTTCAATAAATACCTTCAACAATCGTGAGATAAAAGGACACTTGTTTGTAAATGGAATGTTGAAATGCTGTCCATTTTATATCAATATTATTCACTCAATTCACAATTTTTGCTAAAGCACTGCGCAAACTTTCCAACTTTTTGAAGTTTGATTGCCTATCACATAAAACTCTAGAACACGAAACAAATCATATTTCGTCTCTACGCGCTCCATGCCAGCTTTTTATATTTTCCGGTGCGGATTTTTTGCCCGTAGCACCGGTGCGGCGGGCGCACATCCTGATTTTAATATAAATTATAATGAAGATATATTACCTTTCAAATGTCAGCTTGGTCGGCGCCAGACGATTTAGGCTGATCATTTGAAAGGTAATATATGCATTGTTACTCAACTTAAAATCTATGACATGAAAAATCCAAGATTTTGATCTGCAAAAGACTAAAATCTATGATAATTTTCTACATAGCCCATGCAGGTCAAAACATTAAAGCACATAAAGCTGGAGATACTCTACGAGTCCAAATTGTGAGCCATAGGAATCAATTCAATGCCATTTTCACTGGGAATGCGAAGATGGACGGTGAAATGCTCCTAATTATGCAATTAAGTCCGTCTAATTTGGAATTGGAGATATATAAACGATTTTCATAGAAAAATGACAAGTGAAATATCGGCTGACAACCCTACTTACTCAGTAACAATGTAATTCATGCATGTGCTATCTTGCAATCATATAGTTCTTACTGTCTGTTCCTCTAAATACAAGCTACATCAGAGACGAATTTCTGCATTGGTATAACTTCATTCTGTTCTATTTAGAACTAAGTTCATCAAAGAGTGTCGCCATGGTAACAACATTTATTTTATCAACATTGATTTAGTAAAATCAAACAGCAGCATAAGTCAAAGGTCTTCCTAGTCATAATTTTCAATCCGTTATGTAGTTCACGTGATTGAGAAATGTTCTATGAATGGGATGAACTTCTTGCTACTCAACCTGTAAACGGTATGACTGTATGTAGGGCTGTACCATAGAAATGAATAACATTTGCAACATTAACACTTTGGTTAATTCCACTTCATGCTGAATCATTTTCATTATAAGATAAGTCATGCTGTGCTGTAATTTTTGCTATATTGACAGTAAGACATCTTCAATGATACTTGTATTTACGTTTGATAGCCCTAATTATCCCTATGTAACTTCTACTGTTGCTTGATGATATGTTTATGCTGAAATGCATTTCTACAGAGTCTATCTGCCCATGTGTCATGCAAAGTTCAGCTCTACAGAGCAAATGTTTTGATACTGAACTAACGTGGGGCGCTATTCACTCTAAACCAGCACCTCCTAAATAACACACTAAAGCAAGGCACGATTCGTAACTAATAAAAAAATCCTGAAGCTAAGTGTTTTAGGAGGCTAGCACACTAGGGTTATTGTTCTCTTTAGTATGTGAACATTCTATTTCACGCAACCTCCTAAAATTCTCGTGTAGGATGCAGGTTTCTTCGATTTTAGGAGGTGCTGGTTTACAGCTCAAGTTCAAAACAGACATTTAGGTTAGAAGTAGACATTGACATTTGCTGAGCGATTGGATGGACTTCTAATTATCTATGATACAAATTATAGATATCTAGGCGTCCATGGTGAGTGCTAAATGCTTGACGATTTTTGAGAACGGATAATTGACCGTGATATTTCTGATCATCTAAATATTCCCCGTACGAGACATTTGATCTTTAGCTACAGAAGGATGTTATGAGATTTGTCAAGATATGAGGAATGACTAACCAATTAATAGTCAGAGGACGTCCCTAGATGACATTGAAAATTCACATGCAAATCATTATCTAGCTAGCTTCATTTCTAGACCTGGATAGTATGTAGGCAAAGAAGTACTGAAAAATTGTCTTTGGAAAGTTGTTGGAAGCGCTCTATAAATTCATCATTGTTAGAAGAGCAGGGAAATCAACCAGGAAAATTCTTTCTGATTATTGAAATAACACTACCAAAAGTGGTATTCTCTTTACGGAAAGCAACAGTTAACGGGAAAAGTCGACTGAGGAGCGCATTATGCGGAATTCGATGAGATTTCCCGACATTCAGAATATTTTAAGAGTAAATTTAATCATTAAAATTACTGATGACGTACAGATTTGAATTATCCGTGACACTACATTCATGTATGCAACATCAATCTTGCTGCAATATAAGTTGCATGACACCAGACGCCAGATACCATGGAAATCAGGATACATCACAAACAGCAAAGAACAACAGTTGGAGTGAAGGTGGGTTGGTGATGGGGGTTGCTTGAACGAGTCCGCATCGCAGTGCCTGAGATCTTGCATCAAGATCTTTGCTTCCAACCATAGATAACCAAATGTAGTAAGAGATATACAGTAAGATTACTATGCTTCCGATTCAGCGATGCTTCAATGCACTGCAAGGTGAGGGGTTACAGCCCACTACCTAGAACGGTCATAACCTAGAATTTTCGGACAGTTAGATTGTTTTGCGTCTGCAAAACAATGAACAATCATTAACGCAATATATGAATGCTTTAGGAAACCTTTCATCAAATGTTGTGATTACCTTCACACTTATTTGGAGATTTTATGTTATCTCGTTCAATCGTTTTATGAATAATCGTTTATGAATACATTGCAATCGTTTTTGTCAATAATTATTTTGTATTTCTTTGTTTTTGTATACTGTAGGCTATACGTGTGCGTATAGAGTGAAAAACTTGATTTATTATTATTTCTTTATGATAAAAATTATTTCTTTTAGGCCTACATAGGCTAGAGGAAAGCGATTTTTTTACTGCAATAACTATAATATGTACACTGTAAATCGCTCAATACCAATCAACTAAGGATGCATATCAAAATCTTTTTTGGTATATTTCTGTATTCTCTTGGTATATATTTGTATGCTTTTCGTATGTTATTTCAAATGTGGTATGCTTTGCATACTAAAGCTATACCAGCACAATGTTAAACGAAAGTATAAATCATGTCCAAAGTATGTTGATTTAAGGCCTTTTGTCAATAAATATCACACTAAGGTTATTACTGTTCTGTAAGTAGTGAGATAATTACATTCAAGAGTCAGACTTTCAATACTGAATTCGATTCTAATACACGCAAGTCTAAGGCACTTCATGAATAATCAACAATTATGCATTATGTAATTTGAAATTAAGCATATTATCACTCCGAAATAAAAACATTATAATTCATGAACGCAAAAATAGTTATGTTTGAGATACATAGGTAAACATGATTGCATAGAAATATCGTTTGAATCAATTGATGTTTATCAACTTGGTTCATAAAGTAGAGCCAACTAATCGTCCTGTTAAAGTTAATAGACAAGTAGCAGCGACGACAATCTCGTGGATCATAAAATTCACAATAAATCTAATCTAGTTAAATATCACTCCATCAAACAAAAAATATTCACGACTGGTGTTACCGAAGAAAGTTATTTGACAGTAGTATGTAATACATCTATTTTTTTGCTATGTGACTTGAAGCTGCACATACCAAATGCATACCAGAGGCATTGAATGAGGATGAATTTGCATCGGGTCTCGTATATAAAACATACCAACAACTCGTATTTCAGTGTAACACAACCAATCACTGATAGAATAGTTCTGTAAACATACGAGAATCTCGTATCAGATGTTAGTTTCAAATTGTATGTAATTTTCGTATCCAGCGATTTACAGTGTAGATGTAAAAAAGATAACAAGTTACATGTAGGCGTATTGCGTTAGTTGTATAAGAAAACAAATAGAATGCTGCGTAATGACCGTTCTAGGTAGTGAGACGACCAGAGGTGAGGAAAGGAAAGCCCCACACTACTAAATGGGAAACATAGCAACCTTGCACAGGAATCAAATACAGAGTGATCAAAAAGTCGTGCAAATGTAGAGAATGTGACATTTTGTATATGTCGATATCATTACTGGCAATAGCTAGGTCACATAGACATTTCACTTGCGCGAGTTTATGATCATTCTGTAGTAACATCTTTTAATTATCTTTTTTTAGTTATCATCATCTTCTTTCTTCCTTTTCTTCCATCACTTTCTTCCTAAATTCGCGCACAAAGCGCTTAGTAGCATGGGTTTGCAGATCTTGAAATGCTGAATACAAAAATCAAAGTCTTGAGCGTCACAGCCAGTCGCTTTCTGTTATAGATATAGTTAAAGGATTGCCATTGGAATCCAATTGTAAGATTCGAGAAATATCTATGGATTGTGAAACACTTGGCTATTTCGTACATTATTTATCAGAATGCCATAAAATTTGAAACATGATTGAGTTCAGAATATCAACTTCGATATAAAAGTTGAAGTGAGTCACATGATTCAGTATTTGATGTCTGAGAGCCTCTACGAAATCAATAAATGTGGCTATTTTACTCATTTTGTAGAGGCTCTCAAACATCAAATACTGAGTCATAGTTACAAATACTGAAAATTTGACTCATTTCATCTTTTATATCGCAGTTGATGCTCTGAACTCAATCATGTTTCACATTTTATGGCATTCTGATAAATAGTTTCTGTTCTGCAAAAGAAAATGTATGAAAATTGCCAAGTGTTTCACAATCCATAGATATTTCTTGAATTTTACCATTGGATTCCAATGGGAATCCTTTAACCTTATCTACATGTATAACCAAAAGCAACTGTCTGTGACACTGAAGAATTTGATTTTTGTATTCAGCGTTTCACGATCTGCAAATCCATGCTATTAAGCCCTTTATGCGCAAATTTAGGAAGAAAGTGTCAGTAGCTCTCGTCCTATTTGCTTGGAAGCAGATATCTGATGGAGGTGAACAATGCAGTTACGTCATTCTGATGGTCTTGCTGTAATGATAGAGAGGTGTATAGTGCACTTGTTCATAGCAATCTACCGTTGGATTCTTCCCACCGTGCCGCAAATCTTCTTTGCAAAACGGAAAGTCGTTGTTAAACAGCAGATCGATCAAAAATGTGAACCTCAATATAGTTGATAATGCTTTCCAGGTTTGCTTTAGCATTAACCAATTATCATTTATTTCATCATAGGATGAGAAAAACCAAATTATCAAAACCAATATTTGGCTTGATAGCGTAAGTTTGACAGTTTAGCACATGTAGTGTTCCTTTTGTTATTCTTTTTCTCATTGCCGTTGTACATCCGCTACTACTAGAAGAGACGCCGGGATATATTTATGGATAATTTGTAGTTAGCAACCCAATAGAAGATCGTGTTTGCAAAATAGTAAAATGCCTTCAGATAATTCATTTTTCTGATCACCAATTTTTATCACATTGCAAGTGCCTGGTTACTGGTTACGATATAAAATCATAAATGACTTTTTGATTATTGAAATTCAAGCAATAACTTGCTTGCTATAAATGAAAATCACAGCATAATGTAATCATATAAAAATCAAACTACCAGTGTAATCAACAAAACACATTCATGTGTTAGACTACATGTGGGCCATTCCACGAAAAGTGAGACATGGGTCGTAAAATAGAGACCTGTTCAAACTGCCGCTAGACTTTATTTTCCTAAGATAATGTTCGAAACCTTTTCAATTTAGTATGATAATCTCATTTGATGGCTATCACAGCGGAATACGTAAAATAGCTCTTCGTCAGGGTTGGAACAATTACACAATTTCTTTTCAATTATACTTACAATTACACTCAAACCTTTACAATTACAATTACTTTGAAATCTCTAATTACAATTACATCATAATATTTTTTAATTACCTTTAAAATTACAATTACTGTAATTGTTTCCAGCCCTGTTCTTCATAATTATTAGTTCAGCTAAATTTCATTGATTCGCCGTGATTTCAAAAGTAATTCATATGTTGAGATCTGCAGACAATTAGAGAAAAAGATTTGATTTAATTACTTATGATGTCTCCACTAGAGTGTATACTGTTGGGATCATGTTACCAATGTGCAGCAGCTCCTCAGAAAAATCTCTTTGTGTACAAGAGTGTCAATTTTAAAACGACCATTGCCGGGTACTAAAACCGAAAGCTAAAAATGGAAGAAAACCCGAAATTGTATCAAAACCATTGCAGAACGACAATTATCAGTGGACAAGATTATTTCGGGAGCAGTTCGTTTTCGGAAAGAGTTAATTCTTAAATATTGAAACCTTTGTTGAATATTTTTATTAGCTACTCAAAATAAATCGTTGACGTGGAATGGCCCATATGCAATATTTCGTGCTGGTTCTTATGTTTCGACATTATAATATAATAGATTGATTTCAACGAATGACCTTAGTTATGTCATATATACAATACAAGTATTTCACAGACAAAGAAATATGATATGAGTTTTTAAAACAGTTACAAGATTGTTCCTGGCACTTAATTGAAAAAGCAGATAGTCCGGCAGCCAGCAGGGAACGAGGCAGAAAGTGAGACTTTCACAGAATGATGTACACCCTATGCCTACTACGAATCTGTACGTCTGCCGAGTTCTAGTGAGTTCCTCTTCTTGTCAGACAGGATCAAAGAAAAACACATATAAATCCAATGGGAGGCAGATTGCAGTTTTTGGTTAAAATGAAATTTTGCATGTCTTCTCTTATTGACTTAAAAGTACTAAGCCCAGAGTCATAATTTTTGATATGGAATGTCTTCAGGCATTTCCTTTCATGTTCATGCACCCCTGTCTATAAAGCTAAACACATTTAGATTTGGCGATCTTCTTAATGTCGACAAACACAAGCATTTTGAAGAACTATCCACATTCAACCACATTCTCACATACATTGCCGATCAGAAGCTTGATAATAGCGCATGCACATCATAGGAAATGACTTAAAGACATTCCATGTCAAAAATTATAACTCTGGGCGTAGTACTTTTCGTTTAATCAGAGAAAACATAAAAAATTTCATTTAATCCAAAACTTCAATCTGTGTCCCATTGGATTTACATGCGTTTTTCTTTGATCTTGTCTGACAAGAAGAGGAACTCACTAGAACTCGGCAGACGTGCCGATTCGTAGTAGGCATAGGGTGTACATCATTCTGTGAAAGTCTGACATTCGGCCTCGTTTCCTGCAGAAACTCGTTCTGGCTGCCGGACTAATATGGAAGCATTGAAAAATCTTCTCTGGTACGAATAGGCAGCAATTATTCGCTTCGTGACAAATTCGTTGTGGCTTTCGCGGCCAGGCAACACAGCAGTGCTTTTGCGAACAGAATACTTAACGGATACATTTGTGTAATCGATATCTCCTGTTATGTAAAAGAAGAAAAATGCCACGTGATCTTAAGTAGGTCTATTATGAGTTTTGTTAATGTTTCTACTAAGTAGCATGCATCAAATCTTGTCAATAGCGCTGTCTTCTGTGCGAAGCTATCTTTTAGGAAATGATAATGACATTCATAATGGTGGAGCGTTTATGTATCTTATTCATAAGACAATGAATCGATATGCGATTTGATATGCAGACATGAAACCAAAGAATATTGAAAGCAGACACGATTATTGATAATTGGTATTTTGTATCAAAATTAATTTGCTCCTGTCGATTGATATTCATGAAATCCTCATTGCGGTCTATAGTTGATGCAAACTGCTGTATATCGACTTTACTTTCTAATTTTCACTGAACGAGAGACTCATAGCTTACTCAATCCTCCATGACAGGAAGGATTTGCCAATTTACACAGCCTCTTGCCTGACTGATGTTCAAGCATATCGAGACACATGGTTCACGCGCTCTGAAAGTGCCTGAATACGTATTGACGACATGCTCAGAGTATTAAGCATGATCTAGGTAGGAAACTTCGAAGTTTTGTTGCACCAACGAATAAGGGACAATATAGATCCCTGAGGAACACCGGAAGTTACATCAGTAGGCTGACAGGAGACCACATAGATACTGAGGATTTGTTGTCGGTCAATGCTGCTTTGTTATAAGAAAATATCGACGTTGGTCCTCACTCAACTCAACGGTGAATTAATATCATACTCATCTCTATAGACCGCGAAATTCATGATATCAACTTCAGAAAATCACACAGCCTTGAGAATGCTTGATTGCTTCTTGTAAGAGCATACCGAGCACTTTCTTGCATGAAAAATTCTCATTTGAGCATTTATTTGATGCCTTTTTTCTCTGTCATACTTCTGAATGATTACATATTTTGTTGTGTTGACTGTAAATCACGAATTTTGTCTTTGTTGTGCAAAGTTTGTCCTTTCATTTTTGCTCTATCGTCTAGGATGAACGAAATCAAATTCTGCACACAAATATCTGGTTGGATTTGGTAAGTCACTTCCTCTGCTATGCCCGCGCGTCTCAACTGTTTCATAATTGTGCTCTACAAATTGCTTCAGAAAAATTCCGACTCTGGCATCCATGCTGAGTTAGGCAACTAGGAGTTCGAGCATGTTTCAGACAGTACACGGAGCATGATCTGATCCGAAAATCCTCAAATAGGGATCATGCAAATGATATGCGTTAATCAATGCTGTTCTAACCATTGCGTAAGTACATGAGCAATTCCGTGCGTAATAACGTTAAATCGCACGCATTTGGTAAATTTCAATAACATTTTTGCAGTAGATGATAGGTTGGCATTGATCTACCAAACAGAATGGCCAGCAGATTCCCTGAAATTAATGTTTGCTTGCTCGATTTGCTTTACCATTCTTTCTTTGTGACGCAATACTTAATTAAGGTCAAAGGTAATAACGTTACACGAATTGACATGAAAATCGAGTAGAGGTTACTTATGTGAAAAAGTCTGCGAATTGAAAGATTTGATCGATGCCATTATTCCATGAAATCAAGTTGAAGATCATATCAACATCACAGAAGTTGTTGGAATTGATTTCGCGCATTCCTTTAATAGCAATCTTGATGCGGTTGATAGTACAGCAGCGTGGATTACAGTTCAAGAAGTCACAAATGCATGCAAGAAAGCACATACATTTTTAATCATGATTTGGACAGCTTACGTTTTCCATGGACACTTGCTGAATTACCCACTCAGTTTGAGTATCATGATCACATGACAAATGAGATAGCAATCTGAAGTCAGAGTGTGACTTTGAATCCTTGTCAAAATGACATTTTCACGAAATGTTCCTAAAATTCGGCCTCAAAAAACCGGTTCCGGGGCAAGTCTCAAAAAATTTGAATAGCAGAGACGGTCTCAGCAGCTTCAAAAACTGTGTTTCCGTTAAATTTTAGTCGGAAAACCAATAGCCTCTGAATGCCGGTGGAAGTAGGTTTACTTATACCTGGTTTCAAACTCAGAGACTTAATTTTCCGCTAAGAATTTAACAGAAGCGCAGGTTTCAGATGCTGCAGAGGACGTCTGTGATTCGCATTTTATCTCGAGACTTTTCCTGGGACTTGACTTTGTTTTTTCTATGTTTTATCAAAACCATTACAACATGCCACATGCCACTGCTATAGGGCAATCCACGAACTTATTTCCAACAACTAGGATGCTAATATGATTTCAACTTTGCTTATGTGGTATAATGGTCTCGATCAAATCCTTCAATTCACAGACATTTTGCCATATGCAGCCACAACTCGATTTTCATAGCAAATCATACAACTCTGCTACGACGGACTTTAATTTATTTGATTCATTTATGAAGAATAGCAAAACAAATGAAGCATGGAAACACTAGCTTCTGAGTATCTACATAAGCCATGAAGACATATTTTATTTATTTTATCCGCTAAATTGATACCAAACTGTTCTATATACTGTAGTACAAAATAATTGGAACTTTGTTTACGTGCGATGTTTCGCTGCTAGTCATAGAAACGGCCAGTTACTTTTTTTTAGATTTTTTTAGCTTGAAACGTAATAACGTTACATTCTATGCAGCATTTATGAAGCGAGTGAAAATCAATTTCACAGTTGTTCCATGATAAGTGACTGATAGCTTAGGATATGAGATTATGTCACATTCGGCTCAACAGATAATCCTACAGATAAAAAAATCGCTATACAAGTAAAATTTCTCAGCAAAAATTTCAGATTGAATGAATCTATACATACTTTTCCATCATTTTTTGAGCTGATTTGAAATTATTACTGTTGAAAAGAAAAATAATTAACTATCTTGTTAAAAAAATTCATAATGAAATTCACGTGAAAAATGATGTAAATTCCAAAAAAATGAATTTTGAAGAAAATTTTACAAATTCAGCTGTAAATCGACTTCAAACGTAAAATCCAACATCAGATTCGGACTTTTGGGGAAAGTTTGATATTGAAAAGTGTGTTTACAATTAATATTCGACAATTTGATTTTTTGACTTAAATGTTGACAGTCGCGTGGAGCTGCTCGTATATAGGTACAGCGTCGACTCAAAAAATCTCATTATGCAGTGAAAGCATTTTCATCAAAAGATTCATTTTTTTCGGAGATTACGTTCCTGCCGTCTAACCAATTTTTTGCATGTTATTCCTGTGTTTCTATACTAGCGACGTGAAACTACTTTATAAGTAGTATGAAACTTACTAGATATGAAAAGGAATGAACATTTGCTAGCACGCATCTTAATCAAGCAAAAATTAAGCTCATAACAAGGAAATTTAATGAGCTGCATCAAAGTGCAAGCCTTCGTGGAAAAGTTGCGATCTTATTGTGCTTCTTGGCTGAGATTTAAAATTTTTTCAAATTTTCCAGCATTAATATTTTCACTAATATATTCATTAAATTCATGCGTAATTTCTTGAATCGGAGGAGTAGTGTGGGCCCATTTAAAGTTAATTATGACCATTGTCTTTTACTATGATATTTGCTCTTCAGCTGCGATATAGTTTGTGATATGATCACGCTTAAGAAAATGCTCTTATTCATGAGGCTGAGTATTTAAGTCACCCATCGAATTCCTAATTTAATAAAACTTTCCGCTCCAAGGTTGTCATGACACGGAGGATTTGCAAAATACCATTATTTCTTCTGCATTGCTATGAAGATCAATCAAATCAGTGGAGATTTCTCCCAAATTTTGTGTATACTGGGTCTCAACTCGAGTTCATTTAATAAAATCGAAACTTCATGCACAATGGTGATTTAATGAATACAGAGCTGCTGCTTCACCTAAAACACTTACTCTATCGTTCTATCCTGATATATAGTTCTGTAAACAGCAAACCTACTGTGATCACCATTTTTAATTATGATGAATGCGAGGAATTGAAAGATTTTTGCTGTCAAAATCATCTTTGTCTTTCATGTATTTTGAGCATTTTGAGCATTTTCCAGTCAGATTAGGTTCCCTTAGTTGAGCAGCGACACCTGATGCATTCTATTTTTCTTTGTGCTGAAGGCCCATGGCATGTAATTGAGACCATTGACATCTTATAGTATCTATTTGAAACTGAAGACGACAGTGCTCAGAAACATACATAAAAACAGATGTTAGAAGTAAAAGGATAAAAAGTAATTGAAATCGTACCTAGTTTGTTTGGTAGCAATGATTTACACACAAATGCAGCTTTGTGTTCTTAAGTATGCTGAACGTTCATATCTGAAGCGGCATCAAGTGCTTTTGATATCGATCTCTCATTTACCGATATTTTCAGCTTCAATTGCGTGAACAAAAGGGAATGAATATCTTTGATCCAAATTAATCTCTTAGGTTCATCAAGAGGAAGTCGATGAAATCGATGTTGGTTTGCAGAATCGCTGCTCCTTTCTCTGCACCCACTAGACATGCAGGAACACAGTAAACTGCCATCACCAGTTGTGAGCACCCGCTACCTGAGACAGAAGCGATGCGAGTGACGATTTTAGCGCAGGAACTATGAACAACTGTGTTGACTTTCTCGATAGACACCACTTATTGGTTAACTTTCCCACTGTTAATATCTAAGTGTTGTTCTACGTACTATTCTCTTTATGATCAGTTCTATTTTTCCAAGACATTCCTTGTAACATGCACAATGTACGTAGTTCATTCCTAGATAGCACTTTTTTAAAAATGTAATTATTATTAATAATTTATTAATTATCATATAATTATCATTAATAAATCAATTTTTGAAATTGAATAATTTCTATAAGCAATTCATGAATATGTCAGTTGCTGTTTTAATGGTCTTCTGAACTTTGGGAAACTCCAAAGCTTTTTTATTCCGCGCAAAGCCTTTTTATTCATCGAAATTCCCGGAATGGCCAAAAATCGCTTAAGCGATTATATGCAGTTAATACGCACTTGTATGATGCGTAGATCGTCTGTCTCAGGTGGATAGACTACAGTATACAAAATGTCTCGTATGCAGACCAAAGCGTGCACTGTCAACCACCAGCTGTGCGCTAACACACTGAATTTGGCATCGTGTCGCGTCCTCATACATCCGAAATCCGTGGTGCAAACGTTTCATTTCTGCACGCCACACTCTATCTTAATAACGGAAGCTAATTTTATATAGCTTGTTATATAAAGCTATTTATATAAGATATTTATAAAGCTTATATATAAGCTTGTTATATTTTGCATGTTGTTCTATTTTTCAAATCAATATTTCGATTTTTTCAAGTAATTAGAGGGATCATACATTTCTAGAGTATTTTTGAAATCAAGATTGACTGGCTAACTTATTTATATTGACATGCCTTGATATCAGTACTCAGCTGGTAGTTTATAGGCATTTTAGTACTGTGAATTTAAGTTCGGTCATTTTGGTACTCTTTCGTTTAGTACCCGTTTCGTTTAAGTACTTTTTGGTGCTTAAATAGGACCTACTGATCAACAGTTACCATCAAATGAATTATTCTGAAGCAATTTCTAGACTTTCAAAAGTTGAAATTTCCTACACCATTGATGGCATTGTGGCTGGTGGTAGCTGTTTATAGCATGGTCAAAGTAGCATAGAGCTTCAGCTTTTAACATTATTGTGTGTTTCTCTGAAGTGCTTGAGATTTGCTAACAAAGCATTTTTTTCAGAATTCCAAAGGTAAATTATTTTATTCATATATGAATTATATGCACTATTCTGATGTAATGACGAAATTGCTTTCAAACATAATGCTTTTGTACCATGTATTTCAAATTTTCTTATAAATCTTTAGATGCCTTTTATTCAAACAGAATAATTCTTTTCAGCAATTTATGATGTATACTGCAAGCGCTCGCTTACGGAAGTACGAAGATTTAATGACTGTGGGTGTGGGATATTGATCGGTTAATTGGTCAATACATGTAAATATTGTAAATGCATTTCTGCCATATGGGCTGTTTGAAGTTTTCTCATGCGGCAATAAGATGTAATATTAACATCTTAAATCCTCTCAAAAAAGTCTGTTTTATCAGCCATGCTGCTCATGAATGATACTTTTCATCACCAGCCATTCAAACGGTGTACTACTGGCATTCGCTAACGGCAGTAGGATGTTTACAGTTTCGTGTGCAATAGAGAGTAGCGATGAACTTATTGTGTATATCCTTGTGAACAGTTTTGTTGAGTTTGGCCTTTTGTATTCATGCTAGTAATTATCATTTGTTACCTAGCAACGACCAGCTTCCCTACCACTTCAATTTCATATGCACGAGTTCATCAAAGATTTCTACAATTAGGCAAGTGCCTTAATAATGTGTAAATCCTTCCATGTTATAGTTGGTAAAGACAAAGAGGTCTAGATGTCTATAATTGAAGAACATACGCAACAATCGGATCGCAGAATGTCACAAAAAATTGACTCTGATATTCAAAATCGCAGGTGCGTTGTATGACATTGTCGATTGCAGGAGGATACAAAACATGTCGTTAAAATAGCTTTTTGACTTTTTTGGCATGCTTTCCATCGAGCATTCAATGAAAAAATTTACCTTTGGCTCCCAACGTATTCACATAAAAAGTAGTCACTGCACTTTTTTGAACAGCAAGACAAATACTGCGGACTTCGCTGGTTCCATATTTTTCGAATGAGGAAAATTCTGAATGAAATATCTCCCGATCATCACATTCGATTCAATGACAGTGAAAGAAAGCAGATAATTCAGAGGTCACACAAAAATTCGACAAAACATGGAAAATATTGAAAATTCATTCAGTGTTATCATATGCTCCTATCCCTGTAACAGGCCTTCGAAGCTCTCCCACAGAAAGCGTCATTCTGCCACATGTACAATTATAGATATCTAGACCTCCTCGGTAAAGCTATCTGATCGCAGTTTAAAAATTCTAACCGGAATTTCCAGGGATTACGTATAGAATCCTCTAGAGAAAGCAGATTCACAACATACACGTAGAATAGAATAAAAATTGTACGGTCTTGCAAAAGTTCCCGCACACATCGAGAAAATCTCAGCTAGTGGTCGTTCTACACTGCGTATGAAGTTCACGTTAACTGTCGGTTAAACTTCATGGAAAGACGAATAGGACTATCATAAAATTATTTGTGAGAGTCATGCGATGGTTCACTGAGAGCAGTTTCAAAAAAGGCAGAACCAATTTCAGTAGCGATTGAAGTCAATGATATCGATCAATCGATGTCTTTGACATTGTCTTACCATGAAATCTTTCTAATGAAATGCATAATGACATTATGGAGATGAAGTAATGGAGATATCGATTGCCATGAGTTCAAATTTTTGCGTGAAATGACGATATCAGTTATTTTTTTAATCTATGCTGCCCATTTTTGCATTCATTTGAAAAACGAATCGGATGTCTGAATCAGTGCGTACGAGAATTATCACTCAAAAAAGAAGACACAAGGGGGTTGTATGGGCAATTGCATCTCGTTTTGGAATTGCAAGGTATAGGCTACTGTCCGAGACCAGGTGAAGCGCTATGCTGAAGCTGGTAGCGTTGAAGACAGGCTCAGATCAGGACAAGCCCCAAGCAATGAATTCTGACGATGCACATCGTGTCATAGCGACTGTTGAAAGCAATCCATTCGCCATCTTGCCTGAACTTCAAAAAAGAACTCCGCAGTAATCTTGTAACAGTCTCACAGTCAACGATTTGTCGTCGCCTCCGTGCTCGTGGACTCAACAGCTACCGTCCACTTAAGTTTCCGCTGCTGACCGAAAGGCACAAAGTCGACCGACTAGAGTGGACTCGGCAGCATCTTCCATGGTCTGTGGATCAATGGCGGCAAGTTGTTTTTAGTGATGAGAGTTGTTTTTCCTTACGTTGGACTGATGGAAGAATTGAGTACGGAGGCTTCGAGGAACGAGACTGACTAATCAGACTGCAGTACAATGGTGTGACAGAGCAGGAGGTGGAGGAGGTTACATAATGGTGTGGGCCGCCATCAGTTGGAAACACAATATGCCATGGTGCTCATAGAAGATACTTTAAAGGGTCAGAAATATCGGGATGAAATTTTGGAGACAGTCTCAATTCCGTTCGGCTGGGAAGGCATTGGCCCTGGCTTCATCTTCCAAGACGATCATGCCACACCACACCGCAATACATATGTCATGCTTTTCATGAAGGGCGGACAGATTGCACCCACATGGAGTGGCCAGGCAAAAGTCCGGATATCAATCCTATTGAGCAGTTGTGGGATCAACGTGAAGGAACCATTTCCAGGCGATCGATCCGAAATCTGAAAGACTTGGCACCTGCAGCGATGGAGGAATGGTCTGCAATACCACAAACACGTGTAAGAAAGCCCATTCGATCAATGCGGTCACGTTGTGAGCAAGTGATTGCTGCTTCCGGAGGAGTAACCTGATATTAACTTTTTCCTTTTCTTTCACACCAGTTTTCTATAGTTTGTATTCTGCAATTATATCAAGCATTTTCTGTTACTAAATTTGTTTTCAGATTACAATGAATGTCTTCATTATTGTATGATTGGAATACTATGCAAATCCAATCGTCATAGACATTGTGGTCAAGTTTGCATAGCCATCTATATCCACACAACACATGGCAATGATATATGATTTTTCAACTGTGCGGGAACTTTTGCAAGACCGTATATATTAGATGAGAATGAAAATCAAACAGTACAAAGGTTTGGAAGCAAATATTGAAAGTCAATTGAAAATAACTTCAGTTCAAATGTGCATTCGATTATAAAGAATAGAACAGTAAGGAATGAACGAAGTTGAACACCGTTTGTTGCATTGCTTAGTTGCCATCCAATGCTGCGAACGTGGAGAAACATTGGTATCAGATGGTTGATAATCTGGCTGGGATTTAACATTTCCAAGAATGACTTGCTTGCTCTGTGATCCCTTCTGATTTCTAAGGGTGTACATTTTCCACAATTGCACTGTACGCCACACATTATCCTGTGGCAACGATGGCGCATTTGCTATAAGACAAGTTGCATTGACTTGTGAGTCCAACGTCATTTGGAGAGTTGTACACAAGAGTAAGCCATGAGAATTGCGTCATTCACAAGAGAATTTTCCTGATTTGTTTCAATAGGTAAATCCGCTGACTGGCTAGTTTTGCAATGAAGGCAGGGATGTGAGAAATGTGAGGAGTTTGGTTGGGTGTGAGAAAACGTGAGAAATTGTGAGAAACATGGAAAGATGTGTGAGAAAATGTGAGAAATTGATCATCGGAGTGGACCATCCCTGTGAAGGAGATATATATATAATTTCCAGTTCAGTTTGTTGTTGAAGGTAATCCCGAGCATTTTCATTTCAGAACAAACTGCGGTTTCCTTTAAGGTCTCTTTATAGTTTGATTTGGCACAAATCATGGACTTCTTTTCTTTTCATTTAATTCCAGTCCATTCCAGTCTACATCGGATTTCAAAATTACAAATAGAATTGTAGGTTTGTACTAAATCAGAATTATCAAATGAAGGTTCCATACAAGAAAATTCGTTGTTCATTTTGGTATGCGGCTCAGAACAGTGCCAGTTGTTATTCATGCAACGTGATCAGTTATCTAATTCATAGCATGTTGTAGAATCACTTGTGTTAGCAGTGAAATTACTGTTAAAGAGATCGAATTGATTAGAAGGACCATTGAATATAAACAAGCTATGTTGCTGATTTTCACTATGAATTGCAATTTTAATGGCTTTCACACTGTTAAAAAATAATCGAATTTCATGCATTCTCAGAATATAAGATATCTCTCAAAAAATAGAACAAATTTTTTGTGAAAATAGTAAAAATATGTTTTTTATGTGAAAAGGGTAAATGATGTAACTCATTCAAAAAACGCGTTCACGAAAAAATCGATTTAGAAACTGTAGCCAAATATACTATTTCCAAGTGCGATGCTCATAATTCTCGTAAATATATTTTCGAAAAAACGCCACTTGTGATCATAAAACAGTTGAATTTTCGCGAGCTTTCGACCGCTCTCAGCTGTCTTAATCATGCAAAGTGAATTTTGCGTGTACAAACTGAACATGCATTCAAGACTGACTACATCTCATCACGTGACATAAAATTAAAGGTTTGCACCTTAACAATTGAGGGTAAGTCAAAACCAAATGTCATGATGATACTACTTGCGAAAATAAATGCAGGAGTGTCACAAACTAATGTCTACATGTTGTTACTTATGAATGCAAATAACAAGGTAAGTAACAACATGTAGACATTAATTTGTGACACTCCTGCATTTATTTTCACCAGTAGTATCATCATGACATTTGTTTTATTTAACTTACCCTCAATTGTTAAGGTGCAAACCTTTAATTTTATGTCACGTGATGAGATGTAGTCAGTCTTGAATGCATGTTCAGTTTGTACACGCAAAATTCACTTTGCATGATTAAGACAGCTGAGAGCGGTCGAAAGCTCACGAAAATTCAACTGTTTTATGATCACAAGTTGTGTTTTTTCGAAAATATATTTACGGGAAGAATGATTTAGAAACTACTAATTAAAATTCCTGAAATTATGGAACCAGCCCTGCCAACACTGATGTTAAAAATATTCAGACCAACAAATCCATTATGAACACAGGAGGCATCAAGAGAGAATACGACATGATTGTATCTTGGTCTTAAACCCTTATCGGGCAAGATAGACGTAATCACACACTGACCGGTTAGTAGATGTTTTGCAGTTAAGAAGAGCAGGATTGTAATGATCAGAGATTTGTGTAATCTTGCATCTCATCAAACTCATCATAGAAGAAGATAATTTCAGATTTCAATGATTAATCCCGGGATTTAGATAAGAATCAACCACGATTGTAATGGATGTAAAAAACAAGTCTACTGATTTTCATTCGATATCACACTCTTGCAATCAATGTATTGTCATTTTTACTTGGGATATTGGAATTTTTACACATTTTCTTGCGCTTATTGTGATCGGTCCGATAGCTAGCGAAATTCATGAATTTTGATTGTTATTCAACTTCGATAATTTTTGATTACCCAACGCATCCGCCTGACTCAGGAATCGAACCGAAGTCCACAGTTGAGACATCTTCACTACTTGTAGACCACGCCGATGTCTCCATCGTGAACTTCGGCACGATTCAGGCGAGAGCGGTCGCCGAAGCATGGGTGTTGCATCTTCATTGACTAACAAGTTGCCATTCTCTTTAGATATTCAAGAGAAATATTGCAATTCTTCTTCTGCATGAAGATGTTTATATATACGGCATTGACATCACGAGCTAATGCAAAAGAAAGACAGATAAGTCATGAACTAGACTCGCTGTCGGAGTCCAGACTGTCCTGTCAAGACTTCAATATCATCTGATAAAGCCAAAATAGAGTTAACTTTCTCGAATGAAGATAATATTGCAGCGAATGGCTCGAAGACGATGACGAACCTGAACGATTATGTATATTAGGTCGAGACACTTCACTGCTTTTGGCTTTATCATATTGGCACCGACGGATGGCCAAATTCACTGAGTAGATTCAATATCATCATTTCTGTGCTCTAGTATTCATCAACTCTTCACTGTAAACAGCCACTTATCGGACAATTTGTGAGCCACATCAGTATTTTGGCACTTACTGCGTATTATCAGACGAATTTCCTGCTTGTCAGACAATTTTTGTCTCATCGCACGAACTAATTTACATTATTGCGTTTACGGCCTATCATACTACTTATGACTAATATATACACTTTTATTGAAATTGGATGGTATCCTTGATAATTTTCAATTATAGAATATACAACGTTGTAAATAAGTAGGGCTCTATGTATACACCTTAAGTCATGGCTATAACAGGTCTGGATATTTCACGTATTGATGCCATCTTTTAATTCTGTTTTTACAATGTTTTTTACAGCTTTTAAGGGTCTATATACTTCCCTAAAGTTGACATTGAGACAGCGGACTTGTAAAGTATCAGAGTTGTTCATAATGCGATTGTGAATGAGTGGAGCAGAGTTAGAACCGATGTGATTAGGAGTGACTAGTTGCCATTAGCTGATGTTGAATAGTTTGATCATATTTAAACACTTTGAGTTTGAGAGACAATACTTTTAGAAAAGTAGGCAGAATTATCTGATATTTTGGCGAATAATTGTCTCATCTTGTCTGCTCTGAACAGCCAGTTTGGGTTGTTCATTGTCTCATGTTGTCTGTTGCAATTGTCTAATCATTTTGGCTGTTATCTTGTCTGATTTTTGGCTGTCTACAGTTTAAAGTGTTTACCCGTCGTCATAGATATTTAACATGACCTGCCACATGGACTCGTATGGAACTGAGATAATGAATTTCCTTACATCTTCCAATTTCTCCCGTAAATGGCGATCACCAAACCGCTTTAACACCTCAGAGATGCGACCTAGCTGTTTGTTTTAACTTGCGGCCTTGTCAGTAAGTCATGCTGCCTCTGTTTGGTGTGAAAGCCCACTATCAATCCTGTTGAAAAGTGTGCATCTTTCAACTGGTATCTCCAAGTGCATCACTCAGAACATCTGACGCATTTGTTGATTGTTTACTTAAAGATTTGGCCTAGAATACAGTAATCTTTGTCTCATAGATTATTCCTCCACCGTGACCTTTTAGTTTTCAATATTGATACAACACACTAATTTACTACAATGAATGTTTCAATGTTTGCAAGCTGCAAGCAATTCCTGTGTTTGTAAGATATTGTTTGCTTGAGTGGTGACGGTTTATTTACGTAAAGAGTTTATCATAGATTGACTGCAGTGAATGATCTGATCGCATATTTGATAGAAACTTAATACGCTTTTGCAGGTTTTACTTCATCTTAGAAGATTCTCTGTTGCATCATCACTGAGACAGACTTTTAATAATCATTCATTTAATTCAAGACTTTAAGTGTTCATAGATGCTGAGATAGTTCAAATTAAACATGGATTGACCGCTGATGACAGCCGTGCCAATGAGATGGATTCGTTTTCGCGGTTATGGGTTTGTCTAGATCGGACAAAACTTCATTTTCCATTGTCTGCATTGATAGCAAGCTATAGAGATAGGTACTAAGATATTCGTCTCCATTTCTGCTGACGTGATTGGCCAAGCGCGCTCAACGCGCGAGTATGCTCGTAGGCTGTAAAGTAGGGAACGCACAACCCTCAACCGTCAGATTTCACATGTCTTTGACTCTACCTTGCAACGTGATAAATTTGTCAAATGGAAGCGTTATTCACACCGCAGAATTAGACAGGTCGTCTCTTCTTCCGTTTGACTAGAAAGGAAGCATTGGAACAAGTAACATTAATAAAATGGTACAATCTGCTGACATAATACCATAGCAATCGAACAATGAGCAGCCAGTTCAACATTAAACACGCCAAATTGTGCAAAGTTTCAGTGACTGTTATCAACTGGATCACACAGCAAATAGAAAGAGACACAGACGATGTGAAGTTCTACAGACATTTGGGACGTTTTTTCGTGCGCCTGCTAACTTTTTTAATAATGATCGGAGGGCCCAACATTATGGAGAAAACTTTTGCGCATTGATCTGCATTCTTCGAATCTGAATGAATTATGTCGAGCGGATCATTTTGAAGCAGTTCACAGCAATCCGCAAGCGACGCACGACTATTTTTCCTATCTCTGCAAGGTATTAAAATTGTCTTTTTGCCCACCTAGTAAGTTCCTGCATGTGCCATCGTTTTGAATCAGTTTGCATTTCTAGCAAAGTGATGCGGTTAAACAATCTAATTCTTTGATTCACACTGTTAGTTTCCTCACGATCTAAATTTGCTGACTTGGTACGTCCAATGTGGTGTCAATTTTCTGGTCCGTCAAAATCCAGGCTTAAATTTGTGTTAAGCTCAACAGAAAATTGATTTTCTTGTCCCCGTGTTTCTAGTTGTGACCGTAACCATCAGTATCGAGGATTGAAATCTTTAGACCCAAGTACGCAAGCAAAGCAATTTATCTCTGTGGGCCTGGCATTGAGCTACGACCTGCATTATTTGAATGCACCTGAAAATTCTTGAAATGTGACATGGGATTTGTGACCGAATTATGGCAGAAACGCGGTGCTCATCTTTCTACGCGGTTATGAACATTTGCAATATCTGAATATTCGTCAGTTTCCAATATCTTTGGATTTCTAAAGAACGAAAGATGCAGTTCCTTGCAAACTGAAGTTGAATTCTACTGTTTGTTCCGAAAACATTCGAATCAAAGACCAGCATTTTGACGAAATCCGACCCAAAAGCAGACCATAAACCTGAAAACAAGCTTCTTTATTTGGAACTACGGAATTAGATTGTTTAACCGTATCACCTTGCTAGAAGTGCAAACTGATTCAAAACGATGGCACATGCAGGAACTTACTAGGTGGGCAAAAAGACAATTTTAATACCTTGCAGAGATAGGAAAAATAGTCGTGCGTTGCTTGCGGATTGCTGTGAACTGCTTCAAAATGCTCCGATCGCCTCGATTCCTTCAAATTCGAAGAATGCAGATCATTGCGCGAAAGTTTTCTCGATAATGTTTAGTCATCCGATTATTTTAATAAAAGTTAGCAGGCGCATGAAAAAACGTTCACAAACATCTCTGTAGAACTTGACGTCGTCTGTGTCTCTTTGCTGTGTGATCCGGTTGACAAGAGTCACTGAAACTTTGCACAATTTGGCGTGTTTAATGTTGAACTAGCTGCTCATTGTTCGATTGCTATGGTATTATGTCAGCAGATTGTACCATTTTATTAATGTTACTTGTTCCAATGCTTCCTTTCTAGTCAAACGGAAGAAGAGACGACCTGTCTAATTCTGCTTGGAACTGATCAATCTGGGGTGCTTTATAATCCAGAATGTGGCGAGTGTTACTTGAAATATGTCGGAGAGATTTCTTAATGAGCAGACAAATATTAGAATGTTTGACAGAAAAATGATTCAGAAATGAACGAAAGTAATCAGTTTGACTGAAATTCAAAGTAATATACTGGTAGATAAAGCAAATGCAAAATCAGAATGATAAGAGTCAATATGGGATCTTATATGCGATCTTAGATATCTTTCATGGCGCAGAGAATGACGTTGAGATTTGACCTTCTTTGTGTACCACGTGATCACGATTGATGGTGACCAGGAATATGCATGAAGCAATGGACAAGAGATCACTCTTGGATGATATGATTGTCTCGACTTTTTCTCCAAATACCACTCACATCAGTTAGGCTATTGATGTATTTGTTGGATCTGTTGCTCAAAATACGAATTGTGATGGAATGCAGCAGATCTTAATAACCTCGCTCAAAAAGGTGTTGCGGAAAAAATGTTGCGTTGTTTCATATTTAAATTCGAATGTTTGGAACATAATGAATTCTATCAAAAACAATTTGATGTGTTTGTCGTCATGTCGTCAAACCTATGTAAAACATGCTCTGTCTGATGATGCTGTCGATTTTGCATTTTAAGTGGGTAATTGTTGCTATAATTGGCATTTTAAAATTCAGACAATCATTTTTTCAAATTTCTTATTTACAAGCAGTGTGTATAGAACATGCTGGTGCGTAAAATTAGACATCAAAACGAGGTAAAAAGTATCTGAGCATCGAATAACAAAATAATAACCATATTTCATTAACGGGCAAACATACAGAAGTTGCAAATCAGCTTAAAACTCAAAATTCTTATCAATACAGGTGAAAACTGTAGTCATAATTTTCGTAAAAGAAACCGAGGCAAATAGGAATAAAATACAATAGGATGGGTCGTCTAATTGTTGGAGTTGAGCGAGCAAGTTCTACGGAAATGAAAAATATAAAAGGATGAATAAAATATGCTTTTTAACCTTCCCCCGACGAAGCGGGGTAAAAAAATACCCCAGAGGTATTTGATAATCGATATTTATGATTTGTACTTATTTTTCATTGGCAATATTTTATATGTTTAAAGTACCAAACACACTTGTAAAAAATAAATGATTTGCCTGATGATCAACGTAATGTATATAAATGAAAAAATGGCCTTAACGTCACTGGGGTATTTTATTACCCCACTTCGTCGGCTACGTCGGTGTTTTTTTCTTATTAAAATGGTCTTAGTTTTGTAATTATTTTGTCTTTAGATCATATGTTCTTCTGAATTAATGATTTCTTTAGTATTCTAGTATACTCCTACAATTAATTTAGCAACGTAAAGCATGCAAATGCATGGAGTGACGAGTAAGAAATGAAAAAAACGACGCTTTTATTTGTTCTCATGCGCTTCTCTCTCTATATACAGAGTGTTCAAAAAGTGACTGTGCACCTATTAATCTATGTTATAAATCTATATGTTATAAATTCAAAACAAATGATTCCAAATCAAGTAATTTGTGTATTAATGATAACCAAGTAACAAAAAGATGTGGGAGCAGTCAAAGAAATTGCTGAAAATGACCTCCGTTTTCTCGAATACACAATTCAATCCGTTTTTTCATGTTGTTGAACACTGAAGCCAATTCTTCCTGAGTTATGACCTGAATGATTTCACTGATGTGCTGTTGAATTTCTTCTAAGTTGCGTGGCTTCCTTTTGAACACTTTTTCTTTAACGGTTCCCCATAGGTAGAAATCTAAGGGGTACTTGTTACAGTGTTACTTGTTCTCTATGCAGTTCTGATGTGCAGCTCTGATGTGCAGTTCCCGGTTAAATCTTTTTTACTGAGTTTTGTTATTAAAAGAACTTGATCCTATAAATGTGTTTCCTTTTTAAAAACATATTTCTACGAAATTAAAAAGAGAAATTCGAATGGGGTAAAAAAATACCCCGCTTCGTCGGTGATGTCGCAAAAAATGTCTTCGTCGGGGGAAGGTTAAACAATCCAATGCCGACTGGGAACAATTGAAGTCAATTTCTGGCAGATGATTCATTCAATGTGGATTACGTGACAAAGTGCAAGGGAATTGTTCCCAAAGTTAGAAAACATTGAGAGAGGATCGAACGTCATATTATAATCTGTTAACAATCTCAATCAGTTTTTCTTAGGCTATGTATGCTTGTGTATAGATCTTATATTACGAATAGCCCCTATTATGTTTTTGAAATTCAAATATTCAAATTCAAACTTGGCTTCTGAAAATACATAGTTCACACCTAATATTAATATGATTGTAACTAAGACGTACTCCAACTTTCAAAAGTGTACCAAACGCCCTTTTCTCACAACTATTGTACAGAGAGCCCTTTTTGTACGAATAGCCCTTATTACTTTTTTTCGGCGCACAGAGAAGCCTTATCATTAATAATAATAATAATAATAAAGTTGACGGCTGCACACGGGAGGTAATTTACTATAGCCATTTTGATTGTTCAAAAATATTCGAACATTCCCTTTGTTATGCCGAAATGTAAATATATTGAAGTAAAATAGAAAATGGAAAATGAGCAGGCACCCAACGTTTCGGTCGTCTTGACCTTTGTCAAGGGTTGCACCATATGCGAAAATACAAACTATTTTTCACGCTTTTAAATATCTGAACAGAATACGGTATTAAGTTGAATGACCGCTCACTGGCTCAATGTTGTTCGTGTTTACGGTTTAGAGTTGGTTTCAGAAAATCAATGAAATTAGCTTCAGAAATTCTAGTTCTAACAGGGTTATTTTGATGGTCTATTATCTCCACATAGAAATCTTTAATCGTCATAGCAACGTTATTGTGCTTAGATCGAATATGCTGAGATAATGCACTTTTCATATCTCCATAACGTATACTGCGTTCATGTTCCGCATAGGGCGCAGAGAAAGTTCTGTTAGTAGAACCAACATAGCTATCATTACAGATTTTGCATTTGAAGCTATAGACGACATATCTACTGTTACAGGAGTATTTATCAGACAGAACATTTGTAGAATATTTGTAGAAATACCTGATAACGGTATTCTGAATTTTTTAGACTTATCTATTGCTGTTTGTAATAGAAAAGTCCAGTATAGATGGTATTGCAAAGAGCAACATTCTAACATTACTCTCAGCCATGGTAGTTGGGTTCCTTCTCATGTAAAATCCAATTTTATTCGTAGTAGTTTCAAAAATATTAAAGACAGATGTTCTGATAACGATATGTATCACGAATGCTCAAAAACTTTAATCAACAGACTTCAAAATAATGGTTATACTTCTGTTGAGAAGTACGCTTCGTATGACTCTCGCAATAGAAAAGACCAGCGCAATGACATGTTGGCTAGTCTAAATATCGACTTTATTAGTGACTCATGTACCAGGAAATTACGCAGTATTGCTAGAAAATATGATGTCCCTGTCAGAATTATTTGCAAACCGGGAAAATCTATTGGCAATTTTATGAATACCGACACTTTCCGTAACAATAGTGATTGTAATTGCAGTATTTGCGATGTTCTGTCTGATAAATACTCCTGTAACAGTAGATATGTCGTCTATAGCTTCAAATGCAAAATCTGTAATGATAGCTATGTTGGTTCTACTAATAGAACTTTCTCTGCGCCCTATGCGGAACATGAACGCAGTATACGTTATGGAGATATGAAAAGTGCATTATCTCAGCATATTCGATCTAAGCACAATAACGTTGCTATGACGATTAAAGATTTCTATGTGGAGATAATAGACCATCAAAATAACCCTGTTAGAACTAGAATTTCTGAAGCTAATTTCATTGATTTTCTGAAACCAACTCTAAACCGTAAACACGAACAACATTGAGCCAGTGAGCGGTCATTCAACTTAATACCGTATTCTGTTCAGATATTTAAAAGCGTGAAAAATAGTTTGTATTTTCGCATATGGTGCAACCCTTGACAAAGGTCAAGACGACCGAAACGTTGGGTGCCTGCTCATTTTCCATTTTCTATTTTACTTCAATATATTTACATTTCGGCATAACAAAGGGAGTGTTCGAATATTTTTGAACAATCAAAATGGCTATAATAATAATAATAATAAGTGGTATATTTGGATAGCGCTCTACCCAAAAGGCTCAGAGCGCAGCAAATCAATGTAAAATTATACAAAGCAAATGTGATCAAATCAATGAAAGTAGATGTTTCTTCAAGAAACGTTTAAAGCGGGAAAAGGGTTTGAGCGATCGCAATCCATGTGGCAAGTCATTCCACCAAAGAGAAGCTTGCAAGGTAAACGCTCTTCCAGCCGAAAATTGGCTTTTGAATACTGGAATATTTAATCGCAAGTCATCAAAGGAAAATCTTAAATGTCGAATAGGTCGATGTGAAGTCACATGTGCACAGAGATGAACACAGTTAACTAATTTGTGACTCATTTGTATATAAGCTTTATAACATAAACACATAACTTTAAACTTAATTCTGGATGACACCAGTAGCCATTTTAGTCTTCTTAAAGTTGGAGTAATCTGGTTTCGACGAGAAATTTTATGAATCAGTCTCGCGGCAGAAGTCTGAACTTTTTGCAATTTGTGGCTACGCTTCTGCGGTGCACCAATAAACAAATAATTGGTTGACCAATAGTCAAGGCGTGATAATACAAAAGAGTTAAATACTGTTGAGGTTGAGCATGAAAACAGTAGGAACATATGGAATTGCTAATTTAGCAAGCATTAAATCTCCAAGGCTGTCATGAACTGAGAATCTGTAAAATACCATTATTCCTTCTGCATTACAATCATGATCAGTCAATTCCGTGGAAATTTCTTCAAAACTGCATAAATTTGCATATCTCACATTTGGTAACAACACCAACTATATCCCACTCGAGTTCATTTGATAAAATTGAAATTGTATAAACATTTGGGATTTAATATATGCGGAGTTACCACTCTACCTAATGCACTTTCTCTATGATTTCACATTAATTTTGAGGATTAAACTGAACTGTCCCACGGTCAGGTGGCTGAGAAGCACTGCTCTAAACCTATTGACAATTTCCTGTTCACAGATATCGTGGCCCATCGATTTTGATAATTTGCTTTCGGATTTGGAATTGCTATATTTCGTCGATGGATTGTCTATGACTTCCATCTCATTTCATTTTGAGCACATCATCATCTTCTCTACGAAGGATAATGTTTCGAAAATATTCCTTCCTGCTCTAAATGCATTGTAATACAATTTTGTTCTACAATTTTGTTCTCAGTTCATGCTTTTGTCAGCGGGGAATATATGTTGCCGGAGTTCAGGTGGAGATGTTATAAGTCAATCAAGTCGACTGTTCAGGAGACATTTATCAAATTGCAAAACAGGTGAAAAGTTTGTAACTGAAAATGAGCTGAAATTCAAGCAGGAGGGAAAGAATCAGAATAGGAAAGCTCTCTTGGAAATGAAATGAATGCTGAAAGTTATCTTACACTACAAATCGCAAACTACGAAGCTAGCTCTGTCTGAGATGTGAAACTGAGTGTGCCTGAGATACCAAAGCTGAGTGTTCTTGAGATATGAAACTGAGTGTGTCTGAGATACCAAAGCTGGGTGTTCCTGAGGTACCAAAACTGAGTGTGTATGAGATGCCATAGCTGAGTGTTCCTGAGATGTGAAACTGAGTGTGTCTGAGATACCAAAACTGAGTGTTCCTGAGATGTGAAACTGAGTGTGTCTGAGATACCAAAACGTAGTGTGTCTGAGATGTGAAACTGAGTGTGTCTGGGATACCAAAGCTGGGTGTGTCTGAGATACCAAAGCTGAGTGTATCTGAGATGTGAAACTGAGTGTGTCTGAGATACCAAAACGTAGTGTGTCTGAGATGTGAAACTGAGTGTGTCTGGGATACCAAAGCTGGGTGTGTCTGAGATACCAAAGCTGGGTGTTCCTGAGATGTGAAACTGAGTGTGTCTGAGATACCAAAGCTGAGTGTTCCTGAGATGTGAAACTGAGTGTGTCTGGGATACCAAAGCTGGGTGTGTCTGAGATACCAAAGCTGAGTGTATCTGAGATGTGAAACTGAGTGTGTCTGAGATACCAAAACGTAGTGTGTCTGAGATGTGAAACTGAGTGTGTCTGGGATACCAAAGCTGGGTGTGTCTGAGATACCAAAGCTGAGTGTGTATGAGATGTGAAACTGAGTGTGTCTGAGATACCAAAGCTGAGTGTGTATGAGATGTGAAACTGAGTGTGTCTGAGATGTGAAACTGAACTGAGTGTGTCTGAGATACCAAAGCTGAATGTTCCTGAGATGTGAAACTGAGTGTGTCTGAGATACCAAAGCTGAGTGTTCTTGAGATATGAAACTGAGTGTGTCTGAGATGTGAAACTGAGTGTGTCTGAGATACCAAAGCTGAATGTTCCTGAGATGTGAAACTGAGTGTGTCTGAGATACCAAAACTGAGTGTGTCTGAGATACCAAAGCTGAGTGTGTATGAGATGTGAAACTGAGTGTGTCTGAGATACCAAAGCTGAATGTTCCTGAGATGTGAAACTGAGTGTGTCTGAGATGTGAAACTGAGTGTGTCTGAGATACCAAAGCTGGGTGTTCCTGAGATGTGAAACTGAGTGTGTCTGAGATACCAAAACTGAGTGTGTCTGAGATACCAAAGCTGAGTGTGTATGAGATGTGAAACTGAGTGTGTCTGAGATACCAAAACGGAGTGTGTCTGAGATGTGAAACTGAGTGTGTCTGAGATACCAAAGCTGAATGTTCCTGAGATGTGAAACTGAGTGTGTCTGAGATACCAAAGCTGAGTGTTCTTGAGATATGAAACTGAGTGTGTCTGAGATGTGAAACTGAGTGTGTCTGAGATACCAAAGCTGAATGTTCCTGAGATGTGAAACTGAGTGTGTCTGAGATACCAAAACTGAGTGTTCCTGAGATGTGAAACTGAGTGTGTCTGAGATGTGAAACTGAGTGTGTCTGAGATACCAAAGCTGAGTGTTCCTGAGATGTGAAACTGAGTGTGTCTGAGATACCAAAGCTGAGTGTTCCTGAGATATGAAACTGAGTGTGTCTGAGATACCAAAGCTGGGTGTTCCTGAGGTACCAAAGCTGAGTGTGTATGAGATGCCAAAACTGAGTGTTCCTGAGATGTGAAACTGAGTGTGTCTGAGATACCAAAGCTGAGTGTTCCTGAGGTACCAAAACTGAGTGTGTCTGAGATGTGAAACTGAGTGTGTCTGAGATACCAAAGCTGGGTGTTCCTGAGGTACCAAAACTGAGTGTGTCTGAGATGCCATAGCTGAGTGTTCCTGAGGTACCAAAACAGAGTGTGTCTGAGATATGAAACTGAGTGTGTCTGAGATACCAAAGCTGGGTGTTCCTGAGGTACCAAAACTGAGTGTGTCTGAGATACCAAAGCTGGGTGTTCCTGAGATGTGAAACTGAGTGTGTCTGAGATACCAAAGCTGAGTGTTCCTGAGGTACCAAAACTGAGTGTGTCTGAGATACCAAAGCTGGGTGTTCCTGAGATGTGAAACTGAGTGTGTCTGAGATACCAAAGCTGAGTGTTCCTGAGATACCAAAGCTGAGTGTTATTGAGATGTGAAACTGAGTGTGTCTGAGATGTGAAACTGAGTGTGTCTGAGATACCAAAGCTGAGTGTGTATGAGATGCCAAAACTGAGTGTTCCTGAGATGTGAAACTGAGTGTGTCTGAGATGCCAAAACTGAGTGTGCCTGAGATATGAAACTGAGCGTGTGTGAGTCGAGTGTTTCTGTTGTCCGCATGAAATTATGATCTACTCATCCAATAGCTGTGGATGACGCTAAGGTTGGAAAACGAATTAAACAAAATGAGAAAACGAGTGAATTTTGATGTCTTTGTTTCAAATATGAGTCGAGTTGGGACAAGACTTCTTTCGGTATGTTTATGAAATTATAATGATGTACAAATAGGCCGATTGAGATATAATTTACCTTTTGCAGCGACTGTAGAGTAGCTTCGTATGAGAACAAATTGGAGCAATCTACTTATAATTGGATATCTGTGCTTTGCGAGAAAATTCTAAATAGGCATGATTAGATGCTATTTAGAGGAAGAGCGAGAAAGAACGTGGAAACCATCAGAGAGCTGAAAATAATACGTGGGGTGTCCAATAAGAAATGGCTTCTATTGAATAAATCATATATTAGAGAAATAGAGAAACAGCTTTACAAGACACAGCGTGTTCCATGCTGCGCACGAAACAACTTTTTGGGATTGAAAAAATTGTCCGTATTATTCATCTGCAATTTTTGCCATAGAATGCTTTTGTGATTAAAAATATGCAATTTAAACAAGAAACCATCGAGCTGCTTTTTAATAAGTCGATATCTATTGATTTAAAAAAGCTTTCCTGATAGATGTTTGTTGAAAAACGAAGCAGATATTTTAACTGCATTATCTATGAAAGGAGATCCCGGTGACTCAAAATGTGCTTTTATATTTTGATCGCACTGCTTGCACTGCGTTAAATTGTGCATATTTTTTGGCGAGCGAATAACATGCTATCAGTGTTGTTTTAATAACTCATTCTTTGCTTCTTGATCAAGTAATTGCGGTTGATTCTGTAGAATCAGGGATACGTCCTTTAGCTACCTTATCATGCATGACATTTACATGACAAGATGATGTCTATCTTATCATTTACAGTTCGATTGTTGTTCATGATGCCCTTTTAACAAGAATGAAGCGATTGCTTTGTCAATAATACAGTCATTCTCCGTACATTCCTCTGTTTGCCTTGTTGACAATTATCTGATTAGTAATCATAGCTTCTTCATTCGCTCACTCTCGAACTCTGCTGTTCTGTTTTCATTCATGAATTTCTGCTTGTTCAGACTTACTTGCGATTGGTATCTGTTCACCCAAATCACCGTTTAATAAATGCTGAATGTCTACAGTGTGGAGAGTTTGTTTCGTTTGCTTCGAAAAAGTCTATCGAGATTCTATGAGACTGATTAAAGATGTGCATCATGACCTGATTAATGAACATCTTATTGAAGGCCATGATCGTCAGGAAAGCAAATTATCATCAGAGGTTATGTACTTCACATGCATACGACTTTTGGAGCATTCACATGGCAATACAAACGCAAAAGTGAAGTTTTTGACCACAGTGTATTTTTTGTTGCTGCATTTTACAAAATTACTGTATTTTGTATTAATTTACAGAAAAAAAAAAAGCGTCCAAAGTCATCTTCATCATAAAGTGATGGAGCCCATTTTCAGGGCATACATTTATATGTAAAATGTTTGTCAACTTGTGGCAGAGGTGGGCTACACCTACTGTGCTAAAATCACTTTGATAAGCAATGTGAAAGATCCTGTTGCGTGTAGTGGAGATAGGATGGATGAACAAATGATAATATGGCCGTTAAATGACTTATCCCGATTCTGCACAATTACGACAGCGGCCTGATTAAAAAGTAAATAATGAGTTATTGAGAGAATATTGATAACATGTTATTCACTCGCTAAAATATTCAAAATTCAACGCAGTTGAAACAGTGCGATGTTATATAACGTGAAAAGCGCATTTTGAGTCTTCGTTTTCAATAAACATTGATTTCATGTAGGTTACCATATATAGAACGCTTTTTTAAATCGATAGACATCGATTTATTCAAAAGCAGCTCGATGGTTTCTTGTTTAAATTGTATATTTTTGATCACAAAAGCATACCATGGCAAAAATTGCAGATGAATACCACGGACAGTTTTTACAATAAACATTGATCAGGTTGCCATATATGGAAATCTCTGAAATCAATCGCTTTATTCAAAATCAGCTCGATGGTTTCTTCTATCAATTGCAGATTTTCGATCACTGAGGCTTGCCATAATAGAAAATACATGTAAATAACACGGACAATTTTTTCAATAAACATTGATCAGGTTGCCATATATGGAAACCCTTGAAATCAATGAAAATCGCTTTATTCAAAAACAGCTCGATGAATGATTTTATGAATGTCATATTCGGAATCAGCATACAAAACTGCATCAGGTTATGTTAAACGTCTTCATGGACAGTTTTCAATCCCAAAAAGTTACTTCGTGCGCAGCGTGGAACACGCTGTCTCTTGTAAAACTGTTTCTCTATTTCTCTTAAATATGATAATTTATTCAATAAAAGCCATTTCTTATTGGACACCCCACGTAATACTTTCAGCTCTCTCGTGATCATACTTTCTAATATTTTCGACCAAGCGAGCCTGAACAGCTCTCTTCATCAAGAACACAACGAGAAGTGCTGACCACAGATGATTCGACAGATTGACCTTCACTGCTTGACGGCCTCTGGCCCCATCTCAACACGACACATCTTCAAGTTTTGAGTCTTCCTTTGCATTCGAAAACGAAACAAAAAGCAGCAAAAAGCAGACAGTGAGAAATCACATTAAATTCTAGTATTCGAAACGGTTCATTGGATGTCATGAAAGCAATAAGCATTAAAGTGCATTTGAGTTCGGAGTTTCATTTCAGTAATAAGCTGATATTGAGTGTTTTTTAACACAGAAAGCTCTCATTGAAGCGTTTTGCATGTCAATTTAATGATTAATTGTCAATAGTGATTGCGGGATAGACGATCAGTCAATTGTAAATTGTGTTCTTTACTCAGGTAGCCTTACTCGTAAAGCGAATCAAGTGATTAATGTTGTGGCAAGAGATTAACCGATTTGTTAGACGGAGAAGGGGATTCGTCTGGAGATTGAAAGGAAATTAAGTCCTGTCATTGTCGAATAACTTTACGTGAATTTTGTAGGGCGTGGTTGACTCTTGTAAGCCGTGTTACACTTATTTTCAAACATGAAATGTGTCCAGGTACATCCACGGCGCAATGCCGATGTGCTCATTAATAGTCGAAGATTATTTATCATAGATATCAAATACAACTAACCACATCCATCGCGATTTCAGTAAAAGCACATGAAAGTGCCTTTACTGAGTTGAGGTTGGTGACTTCTCTCGCTTGTTGAAAGCATGGTTGGTTTTGATCCACCACGGTCATTTATCAGCCATCATAGGTTTTCAGTGTAGATTCCGCGTGACATATTTCAAGGTCATCCACGCACGCTGTGGCTAGCGTGAAGTCAAGAGGAAGTCAGCTAATGGAAAATCAAAACATTGATGCACGAGAATCGTAGTACCCACCAGGTCGTTAAACACCACCCGACCTGTCTGGTTGCATCTGGATTGAATTAAATTAGGTTTTAAGAGGAAGATTTTATACTAGTAGACCTGCATTGACCTAGCGAGATTAACCAGACCTGACCATTTTTGATCCATCGGCTGATAGAGTCTTCGCAAATAATAGCTCCGAAGATGCCGCATATCTTTTCCATCTTGCTACAGATATTGTGAACAACAGCGCCGATACGAATAGGAGAGGCAAAGCAAGGGCAACAAATGCTCATTCAATTTTTCTGAGAAATTTTCAGGAAATGAGACCGAAAATGAGACTTCAAAAGAACGATGTACACGCTGTGATCGCTTTGTTTCTGCATGTCTACCAAAATTCTACCTGGTTCCTTTTCTGGCCATATAGTGATCAGAGAAAATGCATGTAAATCTACTGAGACTCAGATGCAGTTTTTGGTGAAAATGACATTTGTCTTGAACGTAATTGAAATTAAATCTAAATTATATATAATTCTCATATATACGCCCACCTCTACATTTATCTGTATTTGTATTATATTTAGTATTTTGTAAAAGTAATAAATGTATATATCTGTATTTATCTGCGAGTATATGTAAATGTAACGATCCTTGTACAGATTTTGTATTGGTGGAAAATATATTTCTATTTCATGATTTGTTGCATTTTTAGACAGACAGGTACTTTGTATTTCTCTCTTTGGAGCAAATTGCAACCTGCAATTAATGCGATGTATTTTTATCTCATTTGCATATTCTCATCTGGTCATTTTCGATGATGAACGAAGATTCCTATAATTCCTTAAATTGTCTCATCCGTTGTGCATTTCTTGTAGAATTGGAATGATTATCATTTCCGTTGGGACCCGAAAGATTATGGTGGAATACGGAAGATCAACGTCCCTCCAAACAAGGTGTGGAGACCAGACATTTTGATGTACAACAGGTGAGGTACCGCTGCGTGAAAATGTTAAACTTTATGTCATGATTGGAATAGAAGATTATTCACCTTTTCCTTTGAGCCCTCGCCTATCATCTAAACGAAGTAAGATACGAACACCATGTTTTAGATAGTTTATTTTATACGTGTTCCACAGATTTTCACCAAATTTGAATGAAATCGGCTGAATACTATAAGCACAATGAGATTTTTAAAATTGGAATGCTCAACAGATTTGTCAAATTTTGGATTATTTTCACTTTGAATGTTTTCAGTTGTGCCTTTTCTAACCTTGAAAGTATTCGAATTTATAAAGGAATGTACTCTCGTGTCATTATATACAGTAAATAATAATTCCCTTGAAAATCCTATTTAGACTTCATCTTTCGAATTCAAAATTTGAAACTGAAAATTTTCCGTAATTGGACCGGATCTCAAAATACGAACTTGATCTGTACGAGGGGTGATTGAAAAGTTCGCGGCCCGATATAGAAAAAAGCATATTTCGCATACGATACATATTTATTTTTCGACATAATCGCCCCTACAATCAACGCACTTAGCCCAACGGTGCTGCAATGCGCGGATCCCTTGCTCATAGAAGTGTGAGTCTTTGGAGTCCAGATACTCCTCAACGGCCTCCATGGCATCACTGTTGGATGCGAAGTGCTGACCACTGAGCTCCAATTTCATTTTTGGGAAGAGATGAAAGTCCGATGGTGCCAGATCAGGAGAATAGGGTGTATGGGAAATGATGTCAAACCCACAACCTTGGATGGCAGACATGGCGGTAGCGGAGGTGTGAGCAGGCGCATTGTCTTGATGGAAGAGCACGCCTTTCGTGAGCTTCCCTCTCCGCTTGATCTTGATCTGCACTCGTAACTGCTGCAACAAATGAGCGCAATTGTCCGACCAGTCTCTAGGAAGTCCAACACCAAAACTCCCTTCGAATCCCAAAAAATGGAGGCCATGACCTTTCCCCCGGACCTGGTGACCTTGGCTTTCCGCGGAGTTGGTGATCCTGGGTGTTTCCATTGTTTCGATTGTTCTTTCGACTCTGGCTGATAGTGGTGAACCCAAGTCTCATCCATCGTAATGAACCGGTCCATGAAATTTTCAGGATCTCTTACGAACAGCGCCAGGTTGTCCCTTGAGATGAGAAAGCGGACTCGTTTGTTCTCTGGTGTGAGCAGTCGTGGCACCCATCGAGCGGAAACTTTGCTCATGCCAAGTTCATGATGGATGATGTTATGGACACGCTCTTGTGAAATCTTCAGCTCGAAGGCAATCTTTCGCTCGGTTGTACGGCGATCATCAAGAATAATCTTTTGAACATGATCGATCACATCTTCTGTGCTCACTGTCACTGGTCTTCCACAGCGGGGATCATCTTCCAAGCTCTCTCTTCCTTGCTTGAGTTCTGAAGCCCACTTCTTGACTGTGGTGTAGGACGGAGCTTCCTCACCAAGTGTTTCAACCATATCATCATGAATCTCCTTTGGTGTGAGTCCTTTCACCCATCGACTGACCACTCGTCATGCGCCGTCAGCACATTCCATTGTATCAATCCACATGTGCATAATGGCCTGGCCTTAAGCTTTCTATGTCAGGCCGCGAACTTATCAATAACCCCTCGTATATGGTCTCTATAGTGACTTCGAATCTCAAAACAAAAATAATCTTCTGACTCGACATGATGAGAGCATCTGACGTATTTTGTTTTGTGAACGCTTACTTTTAAGCAGGGGGACGCTGAGCGTCCAACAACACTAAGATTCAGATTGGAAAAATGTAGATTTTTATATTGCAATTTTATTTCAGAAGAGGTTTGTGCCATCGTCGATTACCATCATCAGACAAGTTTGGGGGCTCAATTCGGCGTACATTTAGCTACTTTGAACCAGATGCATTAGTTATGCTATACAAGCTTCATGTTCGCAGTACAGTAGAGCATGGCAGCCACAGAATTAGATTGATCTGCGCGCGTTTCGGTTTCCTAGAAAGGAAGGGTTATATGTAACCTTAATATCGAAATGGCACATCACGGAATTACACAACTTGATCCTTCTCGAATGGATAATTCGTGTATCGCTTGCTATTGGAAATGGCAAACAATAAGCAGTCAGCAGAAGACACCAGAGCCAGTGAGAGATGCGTGCGTGCTGTGATATCACTTTGCACACACCAAAACACACATCGCTCATCCAAAACACACACATTCGATTCAGTGTATGCACTACACAGTAAGGAATGGTGAGAAGAAAATGGTGAAATCATCAAGTGAACTAATTTTCGTACACCTGCTACTTTTTTTAATAATGATCGGAAGGATCAACATTATGGAGAAAAATTGTGCGCAATGATCTGAATTCTTCGAGTCTGAAGGAATTTTGGCAATCAAATCACTGTGCTGGAATTCACAGCAACCCGCAAGCGACGCACGACTTTTTTCCTATCTCTGTAAGGAATTAGGAATTCCTTTTTGCCTACTTAGTAGGTTCCTCTATGTGCCTTCGATTTCGTATTAATGACACTTCTAGCAAACCGAAGCAGATAAACAAAGTATTTAATTCTGTGATGGCCTTACATTGATGAAATACACATATTAGTACTATTGTAATTATTAAGTAGATTTTATTGAAGCATATCGTGTTCGTATGAATTCACAACTAATATCTTTTTAAGTAAGAGTTAAACTATTATTGTATAGGTTGCACCACGTGCGTCAACACGAGTGTGAAGCGAGTTTGTGATGTAGCCCACAGAATTAGACAGGTCGTCTCTTCTTCTGTTTGACTAGAAAGGAAACATTTGAACATGTAACGCTAATGAAATGGCACAATCTGCTGACATAATACCATAGCAATCGAACAATGAGCAGCCAGTTCAACATTAAACACGCCAAATTGTGCAAAGTTTCAATGACTGTCATCAACCGAATCACACAGCAAAGAGACACAGTCGATGTCAAGTTTTACAGAGAAGTTTGTGTACGTTTTTTCGTGAGCCTGCTAACTTTTTAAATAATGATCGGAGGACACAACATTATGGAGAAAACTTTTGCGCAATGATCTGAATTATTCGAATCTG
The DNA here is from genome assembly GCA_907163375.1 of Prostheceraeus crozeri. Lineage (NCBI taxonomy): Eukaryota > Metazoa > Platyhelminthes > Polycladida > Euryleptidae > Prostheceraeus > Prostheceraeus crozeri. Next base: position 102,573 of record CAJQUW010002206.1, on the reverse strand, counting down.
AAGAAATCGTCGCGATCGGAGCATTTTGAAGGAAGTGACAGCAATCCGCAAGCGGGGCACGGCTATTTTTCCAATCTCTGTAAGAATTTCTTCTTCACCCACTTAATAAATTCCTGCATATGCCAACGTTTTGAATCAGTTATACGCTTAAACAAGTGTATCATTCTGTGGGTGCAACCGAATTATTTCTGACAGGCTGAAATCATCTCCTCGATGCATGAAACATAGCTATCAGACCAACTCAACAAAGATTTCATCAAGCGTTTCTAAAGTATTGACTAGCAGTTATATTGTGTTCATTGGAGAAAACAATCGAATACTAAAATTTCAGGAATTCCGATTTCTAACTGGAAGATCTTTTGACTCCTCAGTGATAGGCCATCTATCATCCTCATCTGTAAATGACACAAATTCAGAAGTTTTCGTTCAGCGCATGCTCCACGCTTTGTATTTGAATAAGGCTACGGACAGAGTCGACAAATTACATAGAAACATGAATGAAAGCAAGAAAAGTCAAAAGTCATTCACGAAAGAAGAAAGTATCCATCGAATTTGGCGCTTGAATTCTTTCAACGAGTATCCGTTAACTACTGAAGGTGGCAGTGAGTTCCAATGGGAGATGACACGTATTTTGAAGCAGCACTAGGTGACATGCCACGCGTAATTCACGCGTACTTACGGAACACCCAAACATCCGTGGTTAAGGACATTCTATTCTTCTACGCGCGTACATGCGCGCTGCACTAAGAGTCAGAAATCACTTGATCTGATGCTGTTAAAACATGGGGAATGTTTATGAATACGCGCGGTCGAGCGTTTATAGTTTGCGCGTCGTCTACGGTTGTCTGCGCTGCCGCTTGAACCACGGATGAACCGCTAAGCATGTTCTATCTTCCCTGAGCATGAAATTGAGGTCCTATCACATTATTTAGCCTCTGATACATGCAGACACATGAGACGCAAAGTCTATATAACAGGGCTGCCGACAGATGTTGCAGCAATGTCACGCATAGCCACGGATGTTTAGGGTCATGTGAAATTACATGTTGTTTACGCGTAATTGAGCGTGGCATGTCATCTAATGAGTTGTGCCTTATGAGAATGCGAGCAGGACCTTGCAGCAGCTTTCGATTGTGCGAGCGAGTTCGTGTAAGCTTACACTTGGTGAAAAATAGATCAGGGTCAACGTTGCACTAACCACTTGATAACTTAAAAACAAAAACCAAATCTGCACACAAGCGTCTTTCGCAAAGTGAAGGTAGTCTTAGAGTGTCTAGACGATCACGATAACATAATTCTCGAACACCGCATCATCCTTTGGTAATCCGCCTTTGAACACTTTTGAGCAAATTTATGTCTCTCCGGAAATAAGGAGCCGAAATTGAGCGCGAATTTTCTAATTGAGGTCGAACAGAAGCTTTCTACAATGTCAACATCGTCTGATGCGTGTAAAGATACTTTAATGAAATTTTTTCTATATTACACCCAAAACTTCGACAACTGTCGGTGGTTGAAGTAGAGTACGCTATCTGAACTTGCATATCTAATATATTTTCCAGATCATATTGCCATGAAAAAGGGCACTTGTGTGTGACCTTGTCAAATCGCATCAACAAAACTTGAGAGTTTCTGAACAAGTCAGGCTCCTCATACATTAAATGAAAATTCAATCTGACAAGCATTTTGAACGCGTCAATTTTAACGCCGAATCGAAGACTGAAACTTAAATACTCGACCTACGAGATGAGTTGCCCTATCGAAAATTGGAGGGTCGCATGGAATCGTTGCACTCAGTTCTAATTGAGAGAAAAGAAGTTCATTGCTCGTGCAGCATGCGTTCTTTGCTTATTTTGTGTTTTTGATTCAATCACAACTGAAAAACAGAGCCATTTTTCGATAATCAGATATTCCCAATTGATCAAATATTTTCTATTGCTGCTTTTGAAAGAGCAAAAGTAGTTTGGTTTTGAAGTTTTTCAGGTTGCAAAGCCCCGTGTCTCTCTTCCGTCCTGGCATTCGAACAGATGTACATCGGAAGCAGACAAACACTGTCATTAGCATGTCAAACCACGCCATCGACATAAGTCCCCAGCAAGACTCTACTAATCATCTGCTTTACCTTACCTCCTGATGCGCTCAACAATCTGCCATGTCAACCTTCACGGTGTCTTGGGAGCCTCCTACGGCTTGCAGCAGTCAGGAGGGCGGAGCTTTGACTTGCCGATGACCGCAATGACAAGCCAGGCTGGAGTGATCGTAGCGAGTACTGAGCAAACTTGCCGATTGTTGAGGACAAATTTGAGGGGTTGCAGTAGTCTTTTCTTAGGTTCGAATAAACTGCGAATTAAAGCGTTTAATCTGTGACGTTTGGAAGTGAATCAGCTTAATTTTGGACGTTAGTTCTCGCAATTTAATTAGATTGATGACCATTTATTGAGACGTCAACTCATCCGTGCACAGAGAACGGAACAAAGAGTGGAGTTTTCATATTTCACAATACAATCATCTCCATGCATTATCTATTACATAATAGAGTTTATGCTTTCCAAAGAGTGCATCACTTTGTTTGTCTTTGTTTGTCTGCGTGCATGCACTGTAGATATCGCTTTATTTGACGTGTAAACCAGACTATTGCCCGCGTGGGAGATGATAATATTATGCACTCCAATGCGCTGGAAGGAGCGTAATCTGTATCAAATAGGAGTGCTCTTGTCCTGCTTCAGTATAGACATCTGTGAATAGATATTTTCACTATTGATCAGGCTAAATTTCTATTCAAACACTGTTGATAACACAGAATTAGAAAATGTCGTCTCTTCTTCCGTTTGACTAGAAGGGAAGCATTGGAACATGTAACGTCATTGAAATGGCACAATCTCCTGACATAATACCATAGCAATCGAACAATGAGCAGCCAGCTCAACATTAAACACGCCAAATTGTGCGAAGTTTCAGTGACTGTTATCAACCGCATCACACAGCAAAGAGACACAGACGATGTCAAGTTCTACAGAGAAGTTTGTGAACGGTTTTTCATGCGCCTGCTAACTTTTTTTAAAATGATCGGAGGGCCCAACATTATCGAGAAAACTTTTTCGCAATGATCTGAATTCTTCGAGTCTGAAGGAATCGTGGCGATCGGAACATTTTGAAGGAATTCAAAGCAATCGGCATGCGACGCACAACTATTTTTCCTATCTCTGCAAGGTATTAAAAATATCTTTTTGCCCACTTATTAAGTTCCTGCATGTGCCATCTGTTTAAATCAGTTTGCACTTCTAGCAAAGTGATACGATTAAACAATCTAATTCTGTGGTTGATAATCATTGCCATCTTACTCACAATCTGTCTTTGATTATCATAGCACGTCGGCAAATAAAATTCTCTTCACAATTAGTGCTTTATCATAGCGTTCGAATTCGTCAGATTTAAATGGTGCTCACACTACAGGTTCGGGCATTTAAGATATCTACGTCGTGGAATGCTATATGTATAAAGAAGCAATCATGCACGTGAAATTCATTATTTCAGATAATACAATATACAACATAGTAACTTCAGAAGATCAGGAAAGCTAGCATAATGAAAATCGTGGAAATAGGGCTAAAAACCTTGAATATAAAAATACACTAAAAAGCTCAAAAGTCAATCCCTCCAATTAGCAGCTCTCTTCTCCCAATTGAGGTTTCGCATCGCACCTGTAATTGACAGCACGGGCGTTTGCTCTCATCAGCTTAACACTCCGGCGAGTATAGATGGCGTTACGTACCTCCCATGGTGTAGCTCCTCTGTGCACAGACAGTCTGTTGGCAAACATCTCAAAAAATCTTCTGGTTCAATGCATCATTCCCCATGTGTTGAGACTACCATCAGCATACCGATCCAATTCAAAGATGAGCATCTCAATCATGCACTAGTTGCCAGAGTTGAAAGTGGGTCAACGAAACTTGACCCATGACCCACGACCCACTTCCAACTCTGCTAGTTGCGTAAATGACAATTATAGCACTCCTCCATTGAAATGCATTAGCACATAGAAAGTTTGCATTCTCTAAAACGGTAAATTCTACATGGAAATCTCAAGAAATACCGCTGATATCTACAATTCTATAGCAAATAATGCATGATTTTGTAAGGCTTTCTATGCCCATAAGTTAATAAGTGATTGGAAATTATTAACCTGATGCAGATTTCTATGGAACAAGTATGCATTGTAACAGATAATGCATAGATTTCATCGGTCATTATTTGTCACAATGACCTCGAACCTCCGGTTCTCGGTAATTATAGCAAATACTGACCTCAAATCTGTGCATTATCTAGTACATGGGGGTGGATTTCTGACAGCTGTAAAATTCTGATGGTCATAAATTCTGAGGATCCCGTGAAATATAAGTTACTTCCGCAACTCGTGCAAAGACATCCATCTGAATTGCATTATTTTCCATCAACAAACTGTGTCCTCGCCTTTCGGGCTATTGCACCGATATGTTGATCTGGAAAAATGCAATAAAGATGGAGCCTTTGCACTTGTTGCGTAAATAGCCATGTGCTCTGCATGACAGAGATGCTAAATTGATTCTGCACCAAAAAGTACTTGAAAAAGAGCCATGAGAATTGGCGTCGGCATTGTCAGTTAAGTGGACAATCAATAATCTTCATTATCATTGTAAGTCAATTATTTGCGAGAGACAAAAAATTTTGAATCATAATATTCAAGCAAAGAACGTCTTTAAGTCATTTTCTATTATGAGAGTGTTATTAGCTTGTTTCTGATGTGTCAAGAATGTGGCTAATATTGGGAGAGTGTTGTGTTAGCCGATATAAGGAGTCTTGCCAAATTTGATTGTGTTTGGTCTTACAGGCACAGGAACACATGATCTGAAGACATTCCATGTCAAAAGCCATGACTCTCGGCTAGCTGCTTCAGTGAAAGCATAGAAATCAAATTTTAACGAAATTTTCAATTGGTTTCACATGTGGCTTTCTTTGATCGTGTCTGACAAGACTATGAGGTGTATATCATTCTGTGAAAGTCTCATTGTAGGCCTCGTTCCCTGCAGAAACTCGTGCTGGCTGCCGGACTATGAGGTGTACATCATTCTGTGAAAGTCTCATTGTCGGCCTCGTTCCCTGCAGAAACTCGTGCTGGCTGCTGCCGGACTATGAGGTGTAGATCATTCTGTGAAAATCTCATTGTCGGCCTCGTTCCCTGCAGAAACTCGTGCTGGCTGCCGGACTATGAGGTGTACATCATTCTGTGAAATTCTCATTGTCGGCCTCGTTCCCTGCAGAAACTCGTGCTGGCTGCCGGACTGTGAGGTGTACATCATTCTGTGAAAGTCTCATTGTCGGCCTCGTTCCCTGCAGAAACTCGTGCTGGCTGCTGCCGGACTATGAGGTGTACATAATTCTTGGAAAGTCTCATTGTCGGCCTCGTTCCCTGCAGAAACTCGTGCTGGCTGCCGGAAGAACAGAACTCAAGGATTCTGGTATTTCTTTATATCAATGAAGAGATTTGATTCATTATCTTTTTATTAAGAGTGACGAACATATTGTTTGTTTCTTCATAAATAGTCGGTGATTGAAAAAGCAGAGATTCCTGTGAAAAATACGCAGATAAAAGATCATTTTCTTAACATCTGAAACGCTCTCAGAGTTTCTGGAATGCTCTGAAAAGGAACTTCATTTACCTCCAATCAAGTGTAACAAATCATCGGTTTGTTTTCTTGCCATTTTTCTTCTTGAATGATTCTACTTACATCCATTCATCTCAGGAAAAACATCAATCAAAATAAATGATCGAAGTTTAGTTTCCAAACAGAATCAGTGAGTCATTTAATAATGTTCGTGCCACTAAAAAGCTCGGAGATTTCTCAAATTCAGTTTGCGAATACATGTTTATCGCACATATCACATAAATACGTACTAAGTTTTTAGGACAATTATAGAAAATTTCAGACAATTACAGAGCTGACACGTGACACTATTGTGAGCGGTCATATTTCAAGATCATGATTATGATCTGCCTGGTACTATGTGAATTGCGATATTCTAGCTGTTTTATTGCTTAAGCAGGTTATTAGTCCGTAGTGCAGACTGATTCATTTGAATACATTTCTCTATTGATTATTTTCTATTCTTTCTCTACTGCTTTTGCTTATTGTGTTCTGTTTATACTAACCAGATGCGACCTATGTTCATTCTGATAGGACTCCGACTCCAGGTGCCAAGTATTTTTAGCCTAGCTTTTGAAATATAACTGGTAACCTGCATCATAGATCAATATAGGCTTCCCTGAACCTATCTTTCGTGATCATTGCTGCATCATTTATCAATCATTTTCGATGAAAGCTTATCAAATGTCACTTTAAGTTGGATGCATGCGACTTGGCTCCTCCCATCTTCTTGATGTGCTTCACACGGTTTTTCTTCAGTCTCTACCAAGCAGGAAAATCACCCATCCTTCTTCAAAAAAATGAGTACACTTTCGATTTTAATATGCGCTTTGGAGAAAGATTAACGTTTGGTGAAGAGGCAATGTTCTCAAACAAACTAGTACATGTATTTCGTTTTTGCCTCTGATGTGACCTTTGGTGCGCAGGTGTGATCGAGGCTAGGAAGGCTCGTCTTCTCTACTAAATCACCGAGTCAAAAGACAATCCTTTTTTCACTATCACGGTTCATTCACTCAACTATTACAAACTTTGCATGCAGCAGTGTCTCTGTACTTTTGTTTGATGGAGAAAGTTGACATCAAGACAGTGACAGCTATAGGCACGAGGATAAATGATTTGTTTGTATTATGTTTCGTGTCTAGTTATAGGCCGGAGTCCTATCAAATGATAGGACTCCAACTCCGCATCCCTAGTTCATTAATCTTTTATTTTGATTCCATTGACTTTCGACAAAAACCACCTCGACGGCTAAATCTGGACGATGCAGAAGTGCCTATTGGACAACCGCCGTATTACATGGACCTTCAGAACTTCAGGCCCAGACACCATCTGCTTTGTCATTTGTCAGTCTGAATTGATGATATTCTGTATAACCACTTTTACTGTTGAAGTGTTGTAAGTCATTTCATTAACTTTATTGTCGTTTAAGACTAAGAACAATCGACAATCTTGGCAAAATACATGAACCTGCACACAACATTGTGCGGATAGTTTGCCATTGTAAGCTGCCACTCCTTAGACATGTGTTTTGTCACGACAACACATATACTGACATATTTCCGCTCTTTATATGACATATTTCCGCTGACATATATGACATAAACCCATTTATGTCGGATGTGCTCAATATCGAACATGAAAAAAATCAAGTTTGAATCAAATTTTCTGATAGATACAGAGCTGCATTTAACTAATTTTCAGAGACTCGTACTTTTCAAGTTGCCATAATTTTTTTTGAAAGTTCTAAATTTACAGTGCGCGACATCAAGTTGGAAACTTGGCATAAATCTACGGACACGTATTTTTTCCAACACCTTCTAAATTTTTTTGCTATTAGGAAATATCAACAAATTTGTAATCATCTGAAAGAGAATTTTCGGATCTATCATTTGAATGTTGTTGAATTAATTGTTTTTGAAATTGGTGGTTCCCAGAGGCCCATAAACCCGAAAGCACCAAATTTTCTTTGACTTGTTTTGACAAGCACATGAATCACTTTGAAACATAATGTGGCGATTTTTTAATTTTCAGAATGTGTTGCGATAATGACAGAAATAACGCTGTTAACTAACTGGTGGCATTTATTTACCTCAATACTAGTGTTTTCTGCTTTTGTTGGGTAAATTTAAGGCCCTTCGAAGAAATATTCTGAAAATGAAAAAATCGCCACATTATCTGTCGATACTACTTTCAAAATATTGCCTATAAACTTCGAGAAAACACTTTCAATCTATATATTTTCTGAAAGCCAATCTTGTGACGGTTTTGAATATCACAAGGAGAATGTTTCAAATTGATTCATGTGCTTGTCAAAACAAGTCAAAGAAAATTTGGGGCTTTCGGGTTTATGGGTCTCTAGGAACCACCAATTTCAAAAACAATTGATTCAACAACATTCAAATGATAGATCCGAAAATTCTCTTTCAGATGATTACAAATTTGTCTATATTTCCTAATAGTGAACAATTTTTAGGTGTTGGAAAAAATACGTGTCCGTAGATTTATGCCAAGTTTCCAACTTGATGTCGCGCACTGTATATAATATATTCTATGAACGCAACGGGCAAATTCTAGATTTTTGAATATTGTCTAGATGAGTACTGATAAGCAGATTGCAATACGAAGGTAAGGTAAATTTATTTTAGTATATCTTTTTTGTAAACGATGTTTTCATTGAAGATTTTTCATTAATGACATATCGCTTAACGCACATACTGTATAACGTTAAATTCAAATATTCGCAATTTCGCACATCCGGCATTTCAGTGACATAAATGAAAATTGAATAAAAGATTTCTCATGAATGTGTCTGAGTGTGTCAGTTTCTCTTTTGAAGAATCAATGGTGAAATAATTCGGTCACCATGGATGCGAACAGCATATAGCAGGTAAACCCAGAAGATTTGGATTCAAAGTTTGGGCCGTGAAGTCCCCCTTGGCTCCTGCCTGTGGATGGAGCCGTATCCTGAACAGACCGAACAGACAACAGAGGAATGTGATTTTGGGAAAAGCTTTGTTAACTACGTGGAAAATATTGAAAGATATTTAAAGACATGTACAGAACAAGAAATGTCAATAAACGGACAACGCTTTCTCTGGTCTGCGCGTTTTTCAATAAATGAAATAAAATCTGTGTATATCATATATTGGAACACTCCGAAAGAATCGCCTTCCAAATAATACCTGTAGTGGTGTCAAATACATTTGATATACAACAAATGATTTGGCACATAGATGCAAACAGCATGTGAACAACGGATCCATCAGTGAACATCTCAAACAAGAACATAAAATAGTTAAAGACTGCAACATCATCAGAGAGAACACCATCGTCCTGGCAATATATGAAAGAAAGAAAGATCTGGAGATAGTCGAAGCAATGCTAATAAAGAAGAATGAGCCGGTCCTCAATAAGCAAGACCAAGGACTTATACGGCGTCTAGCAGTGATGTAGAAAGACCTTTTCTTGTTTTTTGTTATTTAATATCTCTTAGTATATTAAGTTTGATTTCTATATTGTATCTGTATTTCTATCAAGCTCATTCATAGATTTTCGTATACCGGTAATTATTGTACTAGAAATTGAATTTATAATCAAGTTAGCCTGTAATATGATTTCATTAGTTTGCCCTGACGATGGATGCTGTGGACATCCAAAGCGCTGGCTTTATAATAAAATGGTTTGCAAGAGTTGCATTTAAGTTCTCCAAAATTAGTTTATAGAAAATTAGAAAAATGTTATGTTAAGCTTAATTATATTGACTGCGATATTTTATTTAATAATTGCTATTTATGGATGTCTATTGTTCATTATAAAATTGATGGTTGTACCGCGAAATCTATGAATGAGTAAATCAAGGGACTGTATCGATATCTTGGTAGTCTCTGGCTAATCATGACTTGTTTATAGACTTCTATGATTTGTCCTTTATAGGAGTTTTCATAGAAAAGTTATCTGCGGGAGGAAAAGTCAGGTTTTTCATGCCGTGGGACTGAAAAGTTGATTTTTCTTCCCGGCAGTAGAGATATCTTTCCACTCCCACACAAAAAGAAAATACGGCTTTTGATTGTCAGTTTCAGTATTGATGTAATGCTAATACCGGATGTGCTAAGTTCATCACATGTCAGATATCTATGATCATAATGATATACATGTAGATTCCAAGATGTATGTGGGCGAGCCATTAGCACTAGCTATACTAGGAAACAAAATTAATTTCCTTCAATTCATTATCCTGCATAAATGGGCTGCAGTCTTTGCTTTCTATGGTTGGGCCATTGGATTATAGAACTTTTGAATTTTGAAGCAGAAATATTTATTTGTTTTTTAGTAAATTACTATCTTGGTACGAGTGTTAATCGGGTTTGATTTCGGGGAAGGAGATTGGTTGTGACGATCGTTGAAGATGATTTGTTGCTTAATGTCCTCAATTAACTGTAACTCTATTGTGTAACAGCAACGATAAGTAATCTGACATTCAAGGATCAGACGCGGAAACTTCACACTGTGCAATGTTTGAAGGACAGGTCCATAAACATTTTCTTTCAACGGATACAAACATTTGGTCACACAGCGTGCATCTCTCACATACGGCTCTTATAAACACTGAAAAACAAATATCACCGTTTGGGCGACCATACGTGTTGGTAGAACGACTTGATGATGTACATTAACTAATCCAATTGCATTCATAATGAAGGTGACAAGTCAACTGCTTTAAACTCGTCCAGTACAGTTATTTCATCAACACATCAATTATCTAGAGCAATTAACAAAAGGTTGAAATATTTGTTGCTTTTATTCCCCATACGTTCTCCCGAAGTTTGCGGTACTCTGTATATCGCTGGAAACGGTAATTTTTCGAGTATACAAATCAGGGATTCGGAGTCCGGCTCCGACTCCGGGTGGCAAGTATATATAGTCTAGGTATACACATCATAGATCAATATAGGCTTACCTGAACCTACCTTTCGTGATCTTTGCTGTATCAATTATCAATCATTTTCGATGAAAGCTTATCAAATGTCACTTTAAGTTGGATGCATGCGACTTGGCTCCTCCCATCTTCTTGATGTGCTTCACACGGTTTTTCTTCAGTCTCTACCAAGCAGGAAATCCCCATCCTTCTCCAAAAAAAATGAGTACTCTTTCGATTTTAATATGCGCTTTCGAGGACAAGATTAACGTTTGGTGAAGAGGTAATGTTCTCAAACAAACTAGTACATGTATTTCGTTTTTATCTCTCATCAGATCAGACTGAGTATACAATATATTTTCATGTAAAGGTAATATACGAACATTACTACTTACCACTAATTAGTTGCTACAATATCCACGATTTCGCCGGTTGGCGAAAAATCAGCTCGCATTAGTAAACAAATATCTACCAAATAATTATAGCAACTTTTTCGCCAATTGTCGTTTTTTAATTTTACACATATTTTTGGATAGATGATGACCATTTTCACATGCGGAGATAGTCTTTACAAGAAAATGAACCTTTAAAAAGAATATCCACAAAATCGCTACCTCGCCAGATAATCTGTTGATATTAGCAAGATGCGTTCCCACAGGGATCCTTCTCCAAAAAATGTGATTACACTTTCGATTTTAATATGCGCTTTGGAGGAGCCATCACACACGTTTAACCTGATGGTAAGAGGTAATGTTCTCAAACAAGCTAGTATTTCGGTTTTGTCTCTCATGTGACCTTTGGCGCGTACGTGTGATCGAGGCTAGGAAGGCTTGTCTTCTCTATTAAATCACCGAGTGAAAAGACAATCCTTTTTTTCACTATCACTGTTCATTCCGTCAACTTTTACAAGCTTTGCATGCAGCAGTGTCTCTGTACTTTTGTTTGATGGAGAAAGTTGATATCAAGACAGTGACAGCTATGCACGAGGATAAATGATTTGTTTGTATTATATTTCGGAGCTAGTTATAAGCCGGAGTCCTATCATTTGACTCCGACTCCGCATCCCTTATATAAATTGATGCCAGTCACATGCAAATTGAAAGTGACATTTGAGAGGAGATTCTCGTATGCTTTGCGATTTTTTAAATCTGAGTTGTAATGAAGCTGAGCTGTTAGCAATGGTAGCCCATCGATTTTTTAAACAAACCATATTACCTCTCCAAGTTTTCATGAAATGGCCGATTTGTGGAATACTGTTTTTTATTCTGTATTGCTATTATGATCAGTGAAATTCGTGTACACTTCTCCAAAAGTGTAAAAATTTTCATATCTCACAGGTGGTGCTGGGTCTTGACTCATGTTCATTTAATGAAATCGAAAATGTATACACATGGGGCTGTTCCGAAAGTCAAAACAGTCAAAGCTTCCGACTGTCTTAAAATTATACAGGAAAAAGTCCCCTATTTCATGTCAATTAGAAATACAAGTATTCTTCAACAGGACGGCGCTCCCTGCCAATCTGCTAAACTTGTTCGTGATTAGATTGCCTCCTCCAATTTTCAATGGTTAGAAAAATGGCCTGGAAACTCACCAGATCTTAATCCGATTGAACATTGTTTGATTCAACTGAAGAGTTACGTCGCGAAGAAAAGTTGCTCATCGCATAGTGAGCTTGTTGATAGCGTTAGACGTGCATGGTTTGAAGACACTGATTCCGACTACTGTCAAGCTTTGATCGAATCAATGCCACGTCGTATTTCTGCTTGCTTAAAAAATAATGGAGAGCAAACAAAATATTGAATCACAAACACTTGAAACAGTTGTACAGATTACAATATCTTCAGAAATCATTCTGGAAAATGTCTTTTGACATAGATTACCCGTGAGCTTACATTTAACTGATTCTATAAGGTATTTATAGAGAATATCGAAAAAAGTAAGTTTGCATAAAGGTGTTTCCAAACTTTTTCACAGTTTAGTAATATTGACTATAACGAAACTAAAGCATAATTCTTCACACTTCGTTAGCTGACGCATAAGAATATGAAGTGTTCTCTGATGCAGGAATTATGTATAATGACATCTTATTGAAGAAATCTCAAGAGTGATTGGTCGCCTTACTTGAACCAGACTATGTGCGCGATATCTAATGATTTGTACGAAACAATGAAATCATTTTCATCGAACTATGACTGAGCGTACACTTTGTGGAGAACTCCAGGGTAGCCGGTTGGCATGATGATACCCGACTAGCAACGAGAGCGATCAGCAATTCCACAGAATCAGACACTTGTTTAAATGTGTCACTTTACTATAAGTGCAAACTCATTCAAAGCGATGGCACATGCAGGAACTTAATAAGTGTGCAACAAGAAATTTTCAATGCCTTGCAGAGATTGGAAAAATAGTCGTGCGCCACTTGCGGATTGCTATGAATTCTTTCAAAGTGCTTCGTTTGTCAAAATTCCTTCAGATTCAAAGAATTCAGATCATTGCGCAAAAGTTTCCTCGATAATGTTGGGTCTTCCGATCATTTTAAAAAAAATTAGCAGGCGCACGAAAAAACGTTCACAAACTTCCCTGTAGAACTTGACATCGTCTGTGTCTCTTTGCTGTGTGATCCGGTTGATAACAATCAGTGAAACTTTGCCACTTTGGCGTGTTTAATGTTGAATTGAATCAACGAGACCGCTCCATCCCACTTCAAAGGGTGTGACCTCACATTTCCACCCTTGTTTCTGATCCCTTCAACAGGTTCTTCATATTTGGCAGCTTTCCTCTTATAGGCATCTTCAACGTTTTCTTCCCATGTTTTCTCGCCCATAATCATTCTCTTCCCTACCGCATCGATCAACACTACGTCAGGCCGTTGGTCAGATAGGGATAATTCATCTGGCAGCTTTCTGTCCAATCGAGCTTCCCATTTTCACGGAACAGATGGAGACACATGAGGAGACTTTCAACTCTTTGTATGACCACTTGGCACAAAGTCAATTCCCGTTACATACCTAGAAGGTGTCCGACTGCATCCGGTCCGTGTACCTGCCGGTCCTCCCTGCAGTGCACACATGACAACAGGAGAGGATATGGCGAAGATTGACATACCTACCACACAAGTGACAGTGAAGGTCTGTGCGGATTCCCCATTGTGCCAAATTAGCGAGGATTGGAAACACGTCCATTGAAGCTTCCGCTTCAATTACCAATAGCCCATGAGGTCTTGCGAGTTGAGACATCCTCCTTGCTGCCCCTGTTGCACTGCCAGGATAAGTCTCTTCTCTTCTTCCAAGGTTCACACCTCATCCTCTCGTAATTTCCTTCTTTGGTCACCTTCGCTTATTTCTGACCAAAGTTCCTATCTCTTTTCCATACAAAAAAAAACCTCTCCTGCCGTTGTGGACAACTCCCATCACCTGTCTGTGCTTTGCCATAGAACTAATGAATGGCATGACTTCCTCCAGATCCCAGATCCCACTTGCGGCCCACTTTTAACTGAGGTGGACCTGAGGAGATAGCCTCATCACGGTAGAAGTCAACATAGACTGCAGCCGAATCTTGCTGACCTTATATTCCTCCTGAAAATATCAGTTGCTCACTTACGTTGAGCAGCTGTCAGTTCCGGTATTGTCGAGAAATTGAATGAAACGCCTAAGACCGGAGTTTTATCTCACTAACTATTAAGTTTTATCTGCCGACCTTGCGCCTACATGTACTTTGCAAGTTGTTCATCTCTATCATAGGCTGAAAAAGTGCATTCATAAATCAGGCCATTTTACTGAGTTGCGCGTCTTTTCTTTGTCATGATAGCTTCTTGTTACATTGTTGCAATAAAACAGTTTTTGCAGAGTGCAGTATTGTTTCCTTAAAATCACAATGTATTTCTCAATCAATAAGAAAAACATGAAAATCTCATTTTTACTGAAAACTTGCATCTGCTCCCAACCGGATTTGTTTTCCACTGATCCTGACAAGAGCAGGAATCGGGTAGAACTGGGAAGACGCTCACAATGTGGAAATCACTGTGAAAAGTCTGTCCCCTGCAGTACCCTATTCGTATGTTAATACCAAGTCGAAGTCCGATTGAGGCTTTAGATTAAGTGTAGTAAAATTTCTGAATCATTCACCGTCTCGTAACAAGTGAGACATATCCGTGTGGACAGAATTTGGGTCTTTGAATCATTACCAGGGCGGTCTTTTATGGCACTTACAACTTCCGAAAAATGGCATGTATTGACTTCAAAAATGGCAGTTTTTGGCAACTTTGTTCAGGAAATGTCATTTTAATAAAATACGTGTACAATGAAATCAAGTAATTCTTTCTCAGCCAATTAATCAACTGGACATCTTGCAATTGATTCACTTGGTAATGGATGCTTCATCGAGATAAATAAATCTTGGAGATGAACATTATTTAGCTTCTCAAGTGGAATGTCAGCTGAGAGGAACGCTTTAGTGACTCGATCGAAGAAATCTTCTTTGATTACTGTTTTAGCTACGGCTGGTGTCAGCTGCGGTTGCCGACTTCGTCGATTTTGTAATACTGATGCATGCTTTTGGTGAGCAAGGACAAAGTCTCGTTTTTCGTGATTAACAACTGTAATACACAGTGGACAATGCAATTGATTGACATCACCTTCTAATTCAGGAAATTCATTAACATATCGGCGAATTTTTATTGAGTCTGTCGTTGCAGTCTTCGGCATGGCTGAGGTACGATGATGTCTTTGACTTCTTCAATGACACGGTACACGTACTCCTGCAAAGCAGTTTTTCTACATTATGCTACTCGCTCTTTCATTGGTCGACGCAACGTGGTTGTCAACGTCTGGTAAGCATTCGTTGTCGTCAGCTCGATAATCATTGGTTACAAGCCCGCCAGCAAGCGCGCTATGGTGGCATGGAACTGCTAAGAACAATGGCTGGGAAGTCCCTAATCTAATTTTAGATCTTACTACGAATTTATACCATCTCCTAAAGCCATATGTTCATAAAATGACAGTCACTGTTGAATGGCATTTATTAAGTGATTGTCAGAAAAAATGGCATTTAATGGCAATAATGGCATTTATGGCAAAAAAACCGCCCTGATCATTACATGCAGCATAGACACATGGATTCTGAACCGTGCGCAATGTTTCATTCTCGTTGGCGCGCTCTAATTGCACTTATTAGCACGTAAAATACGAGTCAAATAGCATGATGATGTGTGGATCTTCCACATTCTTCCTTAGAATACGCTGTGCTATCGGAAGCTCGCATGAGAGCACTTTCCGATAGGGTGTGCATGTTTTAATCATCAACATCTTACAAACCTCATTCTAATACTTGTAAGCGTCGAAATGCTCAAAAAGGGAGAAAAATGGTTGGGTGAGTGCATGTTTTTGAGATTTTTGACCGTATTTGACCGTAACACTGTGGCCGCTTAGATCAGCCTAAGACTTAAATTATTCTAAAAAGTTGTTAGTTTGTTCAAAATTGACAAGTAAGTAGGGCTGTCAGCCGATATTTCACGTGTCATTTTTCTATGAAAGTCGTTTGTATATTTCCAATTCCAAATTAGACGGCCTTAATTACAGAATCAAGGCCGTCTAATTTCCTATGTAATACCATCAAGGTAAGAACACTTCACGTCCATATCCGCATTCCTAGTGAAAATGGCATTCAGATAATTCCTTTGGTTCACAATTTGGACTCAAGCTTGACATACTCTAATGCTCTGAGCTGCATGGGCTGTGTAGAAAATTATCACAGATTTGAGTCTTTTACAAAGCAAAATCTTGGATTTTTGATATCATAGATTTTAGGTTCAGTAACAATGCATACATTCATAGAAATTAACAATACTATTATCTACTTCTATGCATACATTACCTTTCAAATGATGGCTACTCTCAAATTCTGACCATATAGGCTGTCATTTGAAAGGTAATATATCTTTGTTGTGTTTAGGTTCGTATATCTTTCAATGTTAAAATATTGAACCGCAATATACCTGTTTAGCATGTGGTTCAATCATAGATAACCTCAACACAATGATGTTGCAATTCAGATCTCAGAACCGCAATAAGCTATGGCTTCGTGCCTGACGACCCTCAGCCTTATAGCATATTGCGGTTCATATATCTGAACTGCAATATTACATTGTACGATGCCTTTACTGCCGTAAGGGTGCAAAGCGTGGAGTTGTGATTTTCAGTTGAAAAAAAGAGAGCCTTTTCGTTAGATTATTAAAACATAAGTGGATGTCATTAAAATGAAGTGCTGCTTGTCAGGTATCGTTTTACAACAAATATCAACGATAATTGAACAGAATAATGGTTTCATAATTGATAATTGTAAATTGAACAAGACCAAATTCTCGAATTGACTTTTTAAAATTTTAGATTTTATTTCATGTAACAGAATATAATAAGCTTAATGTTTATATCGCTCTCCGCACTTGCCTGTCAATCGCATTTATTTCGAGTAATTGCTATTAAAAGTTCATGTCTTTCCGCAACATTTTCAAGCAAATTTTGCTTTTTCATTGCAAGGAGGATAAATGTCTATCATGTCATTTCCCTGCTAACAATCGAGTCTCTAGCAATTTGCAACCATCGCTGTGAAGAATTGTAGCGTAATAATTACTTGGAAAAGGTTGAATAAGGTTGTTAGAGAGTTACGATTATATTTTCTTCGAACGGCTTGACGATCACTCAACGTCTGAAGCATTATCTGCAGCTGTAGTGCCAGTGTCGCCCATATCTGTAACCACACAGCATTTACTGATGAGGCGTACGCAATAAGACATTTCAGTAGTCCTTATTTACCGACAAAATCTAGATGCTGAATTTGGAGAGAAGCCGACGAAATTCGGAGTTGATAAATGCTGATATTAATGAACTATTTATTTCTATGAATACAGAAAAATTATGACCTAACACAAATCATCATTAGGACTATCAATATCTAGCTAGGTATTTTGCGAAGTGCGTCTCAATTCTATCCTACTTAGCAGGTAGAAATACAAAATATCAACGAATTTTGATGCAACAATTTTTAACTTTAGATACTGTGGTAGCTGAAGAATAGAACGGCATGGCGTAATTGTGTCTTGCATCATTCCATCCTTAATTATCTTGCTTTGTTTTCCCTTTATTTCAGTAATACTTCAAATCATTTATATGATGCCTGAAGAGCCTCTGTTATTCCCTTCTGTTATGCAAACAGTCATCATAGTCCGAAACTGAGACTTTCACAGAATGTTGTACACATTATGCCTACTATGAATCTGCCCGTCTGCCGAGTTCTAGTGAGTTCCTCTTCTTGTCAGACAGGATCAAAGAAAAACACATGTAAATCCAATGGGATGCAGATTGCAGTATTTGGTAAAAATAAAATTTTCCATGTTTTCTCTTATCTACTGAAAAGTACTAAGTCTAGAGACATCATTTCTGACCTGGAATATCATCTGGTCACTTCTTAGCATGCTCATGAGCATCTATGGAGCTGAATACATTCACATTTGGCAAGCCTTCTACTGTCTGCAACCACTAACATGTTGACCCACGTTAGCCACATTGAGCCACACTCTCGCATACATCGCCGATCAGAAGCATCACAATATCACATACACATGATAAAAAAGAATCTGAAGACATTCCATGTGAAAAATTATGGCTCTAGACTTAGTACGTTTCAGTTGATAAGAGAAAAGATGAGACATGTCAATTTTGCTGAATACTGCACCTGATCCTGTCTGACAAGAAGATGAACTAACTAGAACTCGGCAGACGTGCAGATTCGTAGTAGGCATAGGGTGTACATCATTCTGTGAAAGTCTCATTTTCGGCCTCGTTCCTTGCAGTAACTGGTTCTGGCTGCCTGAATAATTCTCCATTAGTGAAAACAACAAATGATGACTGATAAAGCCGAATATTATTGATTACTTCCTTGACGACGGCGGCATTCATTGAGTTCCGTTTATAACTCTTTTGGAGTATCAAAAACAAACTGAGTCAATCATAGGAACAAAGCTCAAGTAGGCCTACCGGGCGCTTATCTGCAAATTGCATTTAAAGATGTATTTGCTCATGTGGTACTTGTTTACAGGTACTCCCATAAGAGAACACATTAACTTTTCTTGTTCCGTTATAGCGGAGTCTCTACAGAGATCAGCAAAAGTTTTTAAGATAAAAAAGATGGAAAAATGACTTCGAGTTTATATATGATTTAATAAAATTAGCCTTTCGTGTTCTCAGAACATGCCCACCCAAAAGAGATAGCGAAGCTGAAGTCTCAAAACCAAATTTTGTGCAGTTGTCATTTTTGCATGAAATGTTTTACTGATGCTACTGCATGAAATTCGTTGACTTGTTGGATCTGCAAAATTATACAATATCGTTTGACGATCACCACCTGCAATGATCTTCTATGAAATCAGTCTTATGAGAATATAGGCCGACATGTACATTTTTTTCGAAAAATGATACAAATGCTCAATATTTTTCCTATCACTTAGTCTCTTCTGCTACTAAATTACTTTTTGTTAACTTTATTATCAATCACTATTTTTGCGATTTCAAGCATTTAGAGCAAAAACGACGAAATTGCAAGAACCGTATGTCAACATAGAAAAGCTACTGGCATCTCGGTTGTCATTGAAACATTTCGGTTTTTGAAGAATGTTGTTCACAGACAGTTTTGTTATCCAATACAAGACACGAGAAGATTGTCTGTCAGAAATACAACGATGGCATATCTTTATTTTTGTTTTGGGAATTAGTGATTGATCGTGTTTGGCAATTACGGAGGGTAGATTGAGGACACACGC
Source organism: Prostheceraeus crozeri (assembly GCA_907163375.1). NCBI lineage: Eukaryota > Metazoa > Platyhelminthes > Polycladida > Euryleptidae > Prostheceraeus > Prostheceraeus crozeri. The sequence continues at coordinate 83,168 of CAJQUW010002206.1, read as the reverse complement.
TAAAAGTGCATTCTGCACAGGCCAAGATGGACCAATATTGAAGGCAGCTCTCCTTTTTATCAATGCTGAGCCAACTGCAATCCAAGTTGTTCTAAGAACAGTCTCGTTTTAGCTGACCACAGCGTTTGCAGTATCAGAAATTTATCACTGAAAGGTCTGATGCAGGATTCAAGCTATCTCATGGTCAATTGAAAAGAATGGGTCCCCGGGGAACCGGTACTTTGTTGAAAGGAATTTGGTGTGGTATTTTTCAATCTTATGATAATCGATTTAAGTTTAATAAACTATTGTTGAGGAACACATGAAGTGACATCGGCAGGTAATTCATAGAAACAATATACAGTGGACTTCGATTAATACGATATCGCTTAATACGATAAATCGCGTATTACAATAATTTTCCGCGGTCCCTTTTTGAATCGTATTAGAATACACTACTTCAACATCGCTTAATACGATATCGCTTATTACGATACATCGCTTATTGCGATATCACAAAAATCCCCGTCCGGTAATTTTCCATTATATTTACACTGCATATTACGACACATATGTGATTAAGTGAGTAAGCGGCACAATATTCATCATAGAGTGATCTCAGGTGAGGTGGCCAGCGCTGATTCTCCAGCTGGCGAACAATATATTGCAACAACGCTCCCGGGAATTCTTAATGGTTTCTCGCCAAAAGACGTTTATAATGCCGATGAGACAGCGTTATTCTATAAGGCTTTACCCTCTGGCACACTCTGTGTTCGACGCCTTGACAGAGTAAAAGGTTTTAAGGAAATGAAAGCGCGAATGACATTGCTAGTCCTCACCAACGCTGACGGCTCGGATAAGAACTTATTCACCATCGGTCGCTTCAAAAAATCCACGATGTTTCAAACGTAAGTCTCCACCATTGCCATATTTTCACAATTCAAAGGCTTGGATAACGCAACGAATCTTTCACGAAATTGTGAAGAATTTTGATGATCGCATGGCCAAAGAAAATCGGAAAGTGCTGTTATTCGTCGACAACGCTACTCGTCATTACGGTTGCCCAGAGTTGCGTAATGTCTCCATTCAATACTTACCTCCAAATACAACCTTCGCCGAAATGCTGACATTTATAGATGATAATCCTGACAAAAGTATCAACGACTTCGCACAGACAGTCGACGTGTTACAGGCTCTATACCTCGTAAAACGCGCATGGTTCTTAGTTAAGCCGGAGTCTATTTCTAATATTTTTAGAAAATGTGGCTTTATACGTCAGCATGACGATACAGAATTTGACGACGAGGATGATGAACCCATTGAGATGAGTGACATCATCGACCGATCGACATTCGACGAATTCTGTATTTGTGATAGTGATGAACAATGTTCAGCAACACTTACAGACATTGAAATATGTGAAAGTATCAGTAATCAACACCAAGATGGATCTGACGTAGAGGACGAACCACCGACGTTGGTGGCGAACGATGTCGAAATCAGCGCCAAGGATGCATTAAAGGCACTCGGTCAAGTGCGTAAGTACATGGAAAAGAAAAACTTGACGCTGAAATCAACGTATGAAATTGAAGATATGATTATCAAAGCACGAGTACCTGCTGTTCAAAAAACCCATCACGGACTACTTTCTCTGACACTAAATTTGAAGTCACTGTATATCCTGAACATGTCCAATGGAATTTTTTCAACTCAAATACATACCGTGTTCTACGAGATGTTTTTTTCAGCTCTCTAACTCAAATACATGCTTACCATCTTCTAGAAGATATTTTTCAACTCTCTAAACTCAAATACATACTAGTTAACATGTCATAGGTACGTAGACTATATTAACAGCTCCTTATAACAAATATCGGTTAATACGATATATCGCTTATTACGATATTTTTTAGTGGTTCATTCAGTATCGTATTAAGCGAAGTCCACTGTATATGTAATATCAACGTACGGAAGGCTTCACTAGGTGACATGCCACGCTCAATTACGAGCAATTCACGGGTAAACTACGCGTAATTACACTTGGGGTACGCGTGACAGTGCTGCAACATATGTCGGCAGTCCTGTTATATAGACATGTGTCTGTATGTATCAGAGGCTAAACAATGTGATAGAACCTAAATTTCATGCTCACGGAAGACAGAACATGTATAAGCGGTTCATCCGTGGCTCAAGCGGCAACGCAGACAACCGTAGACGACGCGCAAACTATAAACGCTCGCCCGCGCGTATTCAGAAACATTCCTCATTTTTTAACAGCATCAGATCACGTGATTCTGACTCTTAGTGCAGCGCCTATGTACGCGGGTAGAAGAATAGAATGTCCTTAACCACGGATGTTTGGGGTGCTCCGTAATTACGCGTGGCAATGTTACCTAATGTTGAGTCCCGAGGACCCATTGTATGCATTTGAGGGTTTCAAAAACCCTGTCACGAGTAATATTCGAATTATGGCATCTACATGTACGCTGATATGAATCATAATCGTAACAACTCAGGTAGACTCGACGAGCATTTATTGCATTTCCAATATAAGTAAATCATCTTCGTGTGATTACATTTTGCAGTGCCGATGACAAGTTTGATGGAACTTATCCGACAAATGTTGTCGTTGAGAACACGGGATTGATGACCTTCATTCCTCCAGGCATGTTTAAATCAACTTGCTCAATCAACATCACGTGGTTTCCATTCGATGAACAAGTTTGCGACTTGAAATTTGGTTCTTGGACTTATGATGGCGGTTCTATCGACCTGAAGTTACAATGTCCTGATGTCAAGAATCCACCAGCTAATTGTACAGAGCGAGGAATGGGAGATACCGAAAATTTCATGGAAAATGGTGAATGGACGCTAATCGGTAAGTGTTGGTTTCCTCATGAAATGGCTTTTCTATGGCCTATGGACGGCCTCATGTATTAAAGCACGGGATTGGGAAATCTTACACCTAGAAGTCGACGAGAGATTGAAGTTAGCAGGTCCGAAATAAAATAGCGACTTCTATGCATCAACGAACGTGCATAGTCATAGAAATCGCGTAATCGTTATAGCAGAAATTCAGATTGTCCATGATATATGAGACCACAGAATGGTGAAAACATATAAACATAGAAATAGATTGTTTATCTGAAGTTGACTAGAATGGAAATTGACTCAAGGTCGCGGCACCGCCGGGGGAACTAAGTTGGGGCATGAATGACCAATGAAAAGCTTAGAATTACTCATGTGACGGATTCCAACCCAATGATACAGCCGTTGACAGGTGCATCTAAGTGAAAATGCGTGCGATTTATGTGCCACTATTGTGTATTGCATGAAGCTTAACCTCCGTTCTAGAGGGTTTATTGTTGTCGATTTCTATGGGTGAAAACACTGAGCACATTTCTTCGCGTGATACACGGTGCCAATAACTTCTTTCAGTATCTCAGTCGCCGTGGCACAGATTTGAGAATCAAATGATGCTGATTTGAGCATCAAGCGGAACTGTTTCAAAGCTTTTGAACAAGAAATGGAAAGTCAGTTGATCACCATTTCTTTTACCGGTAATCAATAGTAGACTCGAACTAGAGGCCATCTCTCCGCAAGCATGCATTCTAACCACTAGGCCACCACTCCCTCTGCTAAGAGCTTCAATTAGAAAGGAAGGCACTGAAATAGAGTCAGTAATGCTTTATCGCCGGCACGTGAGGGTCAGACTGCATTCTACGATGCCGTAATAATGCATTATTTTATTTTTTGAGGTAAGGCAGAAAAATGCTGATATATGAGACAAATGGAGTAAATAAGGTCAAGAGCATAATGTCGGTGTGAACAGAAGTACGAAAGCAGTCTGCGATTGAAAACATAGGGATCAGATACAGGGTTGGAACAATTACATTAATTGCAATTGTGTAATTAATTGTAATTGAAGAATTTGATTTTAAAGTAATTGTACTTGAATTTTTATTTTGTAATTGTAATTGAAGAAAAATGTCGGTCAATTACTGGTCAATTACTTTTGTCTTTTCGGTTAGACGAAACACAAAATACAAGGATTGCTATATTTTTGTATCTTGACGTGCTTCTACTCGTAAAATGTCTAGCTAAAAGTTATGATTTCATCTATATGAATGTCCTTTTTACAGACCCTATAATTCCACTTCTTACATAGGCTATGGTAGGCAACTAGGCATGCTGATTGCTGATACAATGCACATGTGTCATGATAGTGTATGTTATATGATACAGAAACGCGTAGCATATAGGTCCTGTACTTCCTATACTTGTTAAATCTTTGTTTAGCTAACATTCGTGAAATAAGTTAGCCTAGCTCTCGCGCAGTGAGCAGTCATCAATCAACATAGACCTGGTGTCAATTTTTATGACGTCATGTTCTGCAGGCTTAGACTACTGTTAAGTGTTGATGCAGGCTTATAAATACACACATAGCCTACAATCCAAACACGCATCATTGCAGCCTACATATAGATCTGATTCTGTGCCGCGTTTTTACCGAATTTTTAAAATAGGCCTCTACAACAGAATATAAAAAATTACAAATGTCATAATATGAGCATTTTCAAATTTATAGATTAATATTTCCTCTAATAATTTACGACAATCTCTAGTAGACGCCGCAGGTGCGAGGTCAACACATTAATAACCGTGAGGCCTAGCTTTGATATAAAAGAATGTATATGTAGGAGAATGACTTTGCATGGGCATGGTAATGATCCATATGGGAGGATATGGCGCAACCTATTTTTGAACATTAACACCGATTTTAGAAACAGGCCTACTTAACGTAGCAAAATAGTTGCCTGCTGGTAATGATGACTCATAGACAGATTACTCATCCTGTTTCTGGCGGTTGCTGCAAGTGCATCGTCGACATAAAACTCATATCATGGCTCATCAGGATAAATTTTTTGACATGCTCCACCTTAAAGTGATCATTGGAAGGTTGCAACGTTGCAATTGCAATAGACAATAGGCCTTGCTTCTTTCACAATCTTCAGATTTACTCAAAATCAAATGTACTTAGACTTGAAATCGTTTTGGTCAACTAACTCATAATGACCAACATTGTTCGAAGAAAATCGATGTGATTGTAATTGTCATTAACGTTCAACTGAAATTGGAATAGTAATGAACGAACGAGATTTCGAATCGTTCACTGGTGAACTGAGTGAACGGGGTTTTCTAGTAACAGATGTTGAACTGAGGTGAACTGAGAATTTGGCGTTCATTGACTGAAGAGCTAACTGAGGTGAGGTTACCCAAATTTCTAAAATTACTTGCGGGAACTGTGTTCTCACATTGGCATTTCACTGCTCATGTGCGAAGTTTTGAATGACTCAATTTCAAGTGGTCTCTATCATGCTGAAGTTGATACAAGGGATTGGTCAACTTTAGCTTAAAACTTATATATTTTCGTGAAGGTCTGGGAATGCATGCGATGTTTATGTCAAAAAGTAGGATGCTTTGATTAGTGTGTCAGTTTTAAGAAGAAAATTTCACCCAAATCGTTCTTCCTGTTGCTCTTCCTTTTTGGCATTTTCAATGGAACAAGTCCATAGAGTGAATGATTATCAATGTCTGTATAATTTTTCACAGTTCGTTCTTTTTTCACCAGAAAGAATAGTGTATCTGTGCTATGCAATTTTTTCACACTCCGAAGTATAATTTTTCACACTTCGTTCTGAAATTATCGAGAATAGTTAGCAATTTAATCACTTCCTCGGTCAATTTCGCACTAATTTAGAAGGTTGTCTTCTGACGAAACAATGGAGGCCTACATGAAAAGGTGGAGACGTGAGAACAATTATATGTGTAATTCAAACATGTCTGAGATAGATAGTCTACGTCGCCTATTTGGCAGCAGCTTAATTAACATTCCTACAAGTGTAAATATGGATAGTGAAATAATAAACAAAGGAAATTGTTTTTAGAATGACAGAATAATGAAGGACAGAATCATGAATAACAGTGATCGGATACTAAATTGTAGTCGAAAAACGCAATTGCCTTATCTACCGAAAATTCGACAAGAAAATTACCATGCAGCCACGCGAACTGATATTTTTCAATGAATTGAACGCACCACCACTTAACAAAGTGAAAGTGATCGTTCTCTTTTATCTTGCATGATGATCACATTCACATGCTGTCGAACATCTTCGGCTAGTGTCCACCAGCCATGCTCACGACAAATTAACAAAGACACTTGGAATCAGATATACCATGGCAATCAACGCACGCAGCCAATCAGACACTAGATGAAAACTTGTACACAGCGATCTCGACAGACATGAAAACTGAACAATAGACAAGCGTGACAGATGCAACCAACGACAGCGCTCCACACTGATGCACGTTGCCGGAATAAGATAATAAAAAATGCATAGAAAGAGGAGATATATTAAATACACATGATATAAAAAACAAAGCGAGAGAAGAAAACTCAAACTTAATAGATGAATAGGGGTCATTCCACGACGATTCACCCAAATTTCGGAACATTTCGTGGCACTTAGTCTTTGATTTTGCTGATTCTCGGATATATATTTGCCATGCATGAGAAAGCATCTAATCTGAAATATTAGCTTCCAATTTTGAATATATCGGGATCTAGAGCTATTTTTAGAAATTTGATTTTTTCCAAACTTGATTTTTTCCATGCAACTGTAACTGTTGTCGGTATATTCGTTGCTCAACCAGACTATGCATGCATTATCAGCTCAGCATAAAGGAATTCTTGTGTGATTTCAGTGGGTAACTGGGATGTAGAACGGAGGTAACTGGGTAATTGACATGGCTTCAAAGATGGTGAAAAAATAGAGTTCGCGAAAAGACACAAAAAATTTAAACTTATCTCACAATTTTCTATATTCTTGTTGCCCGCAATACCTATGATAATTGTGTCGCTGCATATCAGTGTGGCTTACATCTGCGATCTCAAGAAGCGATAAGCAGAATACAGAGAGCAACACCAGGCGCTCAAAAAGCGTAATTTTAAAAAAATGTCGAAAATGGCAGTTTTTTGAAGCTGGGCCAGCTTTTTTCTGCATGCCAGTTTTGACTCCAAATTGATGCTGAAACTCAGAAACATGCTCAATTACTTGTAGAAGAAATTTGATCAGGTAACCGATAGTTAAAGTGGTATAAATTGGCCAATTTTGATTTTGCACATTCTTTCAATATATGCTGTCAATATTATATGAGTATTATCGAAAAGTAGCATTTATAGTACAATAGCACTTGAAAACGTTAAGTTGGTGTGCGGTGAGATTATTTCCCTTGATAGATATTGTATGTGAAACTTTGATATATTGCAATAGAGCAAAATATGACTTTCGCTGTTCGAGTTTTGTTGGACTAGATATGCTTTATCAATCGACAGCGTAATTTTGAATAGTAAAGTTTCTGAAAAATGCTCAGGAACCATTTATCTTGCTGTCTTCTGAAGTAATCAATTACTTTCAATCATAGAGTAGGGATATATAGGTAGAGTGTCGACTCAAAAAGTATCTGTATACAGTGAAAATATTTGTATGAAAAGATTCAGCTTTTTGCGGAGATTACGTTCCCGTGATCCAAAAAATTATTTGAACACTTTTGAAAAATGTCAAAATTTGCCAATTTATATACTACCGAGATGACTCTCCTATATAAGTAGTATGAAACAAGTTGGATATCAAAAGGAATGAATATTTGATAATAAGCATCCCAAAAAAGCGGAAATCAAGCTGATTATCAGGGGAATATCATGAATTGTATTATAATGGAAGTCTTCATGAAAAAGGCGAGATATTATTCTTACTTTCTTGGCTTAAGTTTCAAGTTTTATTAATTCAATTTTCACCGGCATGATTTTATGATTCACTAAATTCATATTTCATTTCTTGAATCTGAATAGTGATGTGGACCCATTTACATCCTTCAAAGTTAATTGAAATCATTATTTTTGATTATGTAATTTTGCTCTGCAAGTGGCAGGTAATTGTCTGTGATTTGATCTCCCTTAAGAAGATTCTCTTGATGTTCAGCATGAAAGCAATACCAGGTCATCGAGTTGCTAATTTAACAAACATCACCTATCCAAGGCTGTTGTGAAATATCTATCCGGACGATCTGTGAAATACTATAATTTCCTTTTGCATAACTGCATGATCACTCAATTTCGTTGTAATTTCTGCAAAACTGCAGAAAAATTGCATGTTTCACATTTGGTGACAATACCACCTGTATCTCCCACGGGTTCATTCAACAAAATCGAAAGTGTATACACATTGGGGATTTAATAAACGCGGAGTTACCACTCTACCTGATATACTTACTCTATGCTTTCAATAATTTCAACTAATGCTGAAATATCATTCGCAACGAACCGACTGCCCCTGAATCTAACCACTTATGAGGTCTGATAAAATATTTGTTAGTTCAGAGTTTGGCATTTTACTCTATCGACTGTTCATCAACTATAATTTACGGAAAGATGGACTGCACTATCATTTAGAGAAATTCCAGATCGAATATCTACGAAAGAAGAGATATGCATTTCACTGTTTCCTCAAGCAAAAGTGTTTCTATAATGCATCATCTTCTTCCAATTGAACGGTTGTACAAGAACAGTATTGTGATATCAACGCGTAGGTAGACGAATTCCTCTTTCTCGTGTCAATCAATCCTATAAAAAGGAAGCCTCCCATTCGTTGTTATGAAATGACTCAAATTTCTTTTATTTAAATATTCACTGCCAGGAGTGAATTCACACATGATATTTAACTTTTATGAACCATCCGGATAATGCTCAAAGCAAACACTATGCAAGGATATTGCATCTCAGGCGACCAAAAAGCATCTGTCAGTCAAAATGCTCGACTTCGCCTGCAGCCGAATCAACAGCGATGAAGAATTTGAGTAATTTAGTTTAATGCTCAGTCCAGGGATGGCCAGTGGATCCCCAATCGCCCGTGAAATATTCAATATCAACTCAAATATCAATATACAAAATATAGAGTAGGTTTATAAAGGTAGAGTCAACTCAAAAAAGTATCTGTATACAGTGAAAATATTTATATGAAAAGATTCAGCTTTTTGCGGAGATTACTTTCCCGTGATCCAAAAAATTATTTGAACACTTTTGAAAAATGTCAAAATTTGCCAATTTACATACTACTGAGATGACTCTCCCATATAAGTAGTATGAAACAAGTTGGATGAATATTTGATAATAAGCATCCTAACTAAGAGGAAATTAAGCTGATTATCAGGGATATCATGAATTGTATTATAATGGAAGTCTTCATGAAAAAGTCACGATATTATTCGTTCTTTCTTGGCTGAAAGTTTTTAATTCAATTTTCACCTGCATGATTTTATGATTCACTAAATTCATGTTTAATTTATTGAATCTGAATAGTGATGTGGACCCATCTGCATCATTCAAAGTTAATTGAAATCATCTGTCTTTGATTATGCGATTTTGCTCTGCAAGTGGCAGGTTGCCTGTGATATGATCACGCTTAAGAAAATACTCTTGAGGTTTAGCATGAATGTAATAGCAACCCATTGAATTGATAATTTAGCAAACATGGAATTCCAAGGCGATCATGTCACTGAGAATCTGTAAAATACCATCATTCCTTCTGCATTACAATCATGATTACTCCGTTCCGATGCAATTTCTGCAGAACTCAAAACTTTGCATAGGGCCTATCTCACATTTGGTGACAATGCCACTTGTATCTCCCTTTAGTTTATTTAATAAAATCGAAAGTGTATACACATTGGGGATTTAATAAATGCGGAGTTACCACTCTACCTAATATCCTTACTCTATGGTACAAAATATATTGAGTGCATCTTGGCAGTTTGAATGTGTTAGAACACCGATTGGCAAGCTTGTCAAGGGATGAGAGTGACGGATGATGTTACGACTCTCGCCACAAATGCTGAAGTTTGTGATGAATTGTCATCTTCACAGTTTCAAATTAGGATATGAACGTGCATTATATGCATGAACCACGACCCATTAAGCTGATCTACTGAAAATAATTGTTTGATAAAAGTCCGTTGGATTTCTATGGGTCGATAATTGATAAATGCCGTGAGGTGGGATCTGGGATGGGATTGGGAAATGAAAACCTGTCCCACGGACATCATTATAGGGATGTTAGGAGGGGGCATGTTAGGCCATGTATTTCCTGACATGTCATATTTTCAATGCCTGATCTAAAATTCTACGGTGTGTCCATAACATTTCACCAATGCTTCAATGTAAAATGGCATAAAACTTGGAGGTTGATAACGACATCACTTTCCTGCACGTCACAATGGCACATATTCATCCATAGCGAGGTTTCCACACATTTCATTTTTCAAAATTGCACATTTCTTCACTGAATCATGGCTGCCCCATAGAGACTTTATCATATTATGCATTGAAAATGTCACTTATCACAGAGGCCATGTAGACAAGCTACGAATTAATCATAAGCTTTATGAAACTGAAACACTGATATATTTTCTTTCTTTATATATTGAATTATCTGCGTGGTCTCCGTGGCACAGTGGTTAAGTGCTTGGCCTAGCGATCTTTTGGTCCAGAGGTCGAGCCCCAAAGGTGTCACTAGAAGTCGGCAAACAGGGCGTCCGGACTAAAAGGACTACAACGCTCCATAAGTCTGACTGTGTCGGCACCGTCCAAGCCCCAAGTATGGGGAGTAGTGCCGTAAAAGCTTCATATATTGAATGAACTGGCGTATGTGAAGCAGAGTAGACGTCTAAGACGGAAAGCATCTCCTAAAGCTCCTCATCTCCATAGAGTTGAATCAGCTGGAAGAGGTCGCTGAATCGAAGAACTCACTCACTCACTCATCCCTTCAACGTCTGTCTTCTAGGCTCCGCTAGGTCGGACAGTCTTCTCCTGATGGTGATCTTCCACTTCTGTCGGTCTTGATCGTCTTCTTCTTTGAGACGTCATGAAACCAGGTCTTTCGAGGTTCCTCTGGTCGGTCTCTTCCCTTCCACTTCCATTTCGAACACTTTCCTGATCCACTCAGTCTGGTCTCTACGTCTCACGTGCCCGAACCAACGCAAACGTCCTTCACTTATGACTTCAGAGATGGAAGGAAGTCTCATTGCTTGTCTAAATTCTTCGTTACACCTTCTATCGGTCAGCTTTAAACTCAACATCTCACCATCCTCATCTCGGCTCTCTGGAGTAATCTCTCATGTTCCGCACGCAAAGTCCACACCCCAGACCCGTACGTCATGCTTCGTCTGACGCAGGTGGCATAAGCTCTCCCTTTTAATTTTAGTGACGGGGCCTTAGATGTCAAGAATGCCGCCAACTCTCGAAATCTGCTCCAACCATACCGTATGCGTGCGTAACTGCAAAGTCTACACCACCGTTCAAATCGATAACACCTCCCAAATCTCAGAAGTGATTAGCTGTTTCCAAGACCATCAATGTTGATGCTGGGGTTGGAAATGGCTTGATCCTGGATGTGGGCCACTGTCTGATTCTGCGGATTGAGACATCGCGAACACATGAAGCTCGCTAGAGGCTGCGTTTGTTAGACAGCCTCATATCTTAAAACAACGTCTGTGGATCCAGTTCTTGCACAATATACAACTCAGCGAATTTGCTCGTACACCGTTTCGCATGTGCCACACGGCCACTTCGTAGGCTTGTTTATTACCACATCCATATCCACGCCAGTCTGCATAATTTTGGTCTTGTGTTCATTGATCTTCAGATCTTGGGAGTGAAGACATCTCTCCCAACGTTGTAGCTTCTCTTGTAATTAGGCAGCAGAGTTGGCTCTGAGAACCAATTCGTCTGCATACAAAAACATACATACATATCTTAAAAGGTAGCCCTTCTCTGATGTCGGCTGTAATCGAGTCCAAAACAATGGAAAAGAGTAGAGGGCATCCCTGATGAGCAACTGCTCTGACCATGATCTCGTTAATGTCAAAAGCCGAACGAACGGAAGTATTTGAGTCAGTGTACATAGCCAAAACTGTTTTCACCAACCATTCTTCGACACGGGTAGTGACCTTCCGTAGTGTCCATAGCAGAACTCGGCTCGGGATACGATCGAAGGCCTTCTCCAGGTCTGCAAACACCAAGAATCGTATCTTATTTTTCGCCTCATGTTTCTCTATCAGTTGTCTGACGATGAATATTGCATCTGCTGTTGGGTCTCCTTTGCCCTTGAAAACTGGTAGAAGAATACTTCTCCTTCAGTCTGATGCGATATTTGAGCTTTGGACAATGAGGTTACACAGTTCGGTTATCCACTCAGCGCTTACATCCTCACTCGCCTTGAAAACTCACTAAACATAGCGGAGGGACCAGCCGCTTTGTGAGACTTGATCTTCCGCAACGTCTTCTTGATTTCATCTTGTCGAAGATAGCAAGGCAGACGGACTTTCTACTTGATTTACGCCTGACAAAATGGCAGAATTTAGACGAACTTTTGAAAGTTAGTTCGGAATAAGCTTTTTGAATAAGTCGAAGAACCTCGACAAAGTCTCCGTTACAATCTTACTTCGTTTCTAAGTACTTCTCAACTTCTGAATGTAACATTTTAATGATTGACTTTCAATGCAGTGCTTGTAGTAGCGCATGTCAACTAAGAACGGCTTGAGGGTAACATGTTGAGACGACCATTTCATTCAAAGCATCGAGACGATTTCCGAACCAACAATTCAGTAGCTGATTTTCCTCATTACAAGTGATTGCAGTGAATGAAGTAAAAATGCTAGTCTACTAGAGGCTGTTTTGATCACAGCTGCGCCGACTGCGTACAATTTATAGAAATCTTCGTAACATAGGCCTAAAGTGTGCATGCAACCCACTCAGCCAGTCAATTTCATGGAAATCTACAAGAGATTCTCTCCATTCTCAGATTTCAATGATTCAATTGTGCGTAATTTAGCTATGATGCAATGTGGAAAACAGAAGCCAACAATGTATCTCGTAATGATGATATCTGCATCAATGCATGTGAAAGATATTTCAGAAATCTCAGTTAGAGTATATCTACGAGTGTATTCATAGCATTGCTGCCCAGTTCATTTTAACCCTTTCGGCGACAAGTATTTCCAGAAGCTGTTGCTCCCAGCGCCAAGTATTTTCGTTGAAAAAAAGTCATTTTTTTAAATTTATTTACTTAAACGTGTATTTTTATCATTTACTTCCTATTTTTTGATCCTACGTTACTTTTATATCATTTCCATTAACTTAAATTGTATTTTTCTCTGTATTTGCAATGAAACAATTATGTAATTATGAAAAGAGTAAATTTTATTCATCGACACAGTACAAAATTTTACGAGTGTATGATTTCTTTATTTCATACTTTCCGAAAATAAAATAGAAGCCATTCGCAATTAGAGAAAAACGTAATTATATTCATGCCAAAATGGCACGACAGCATAAGTTCAAAACGATTTCGTGACATCACCATCGAAAAGGGAGTATGAGTTAGCCACCAAGTTTCCCAGTAGTCCTCCTGTTCATTTTTGTTGTTCAGGCCCATTGCAATTTGTAAAGCTACAAATGCTTTCATCTCATCAAGGTTTGTGTCATTCCATGAGTTGAAACGAGAGCACTTTGGCAATTCAGCGGGGCAATCAAAAAAATCCAATGCATACTTGTTAATCTGTTCCACCATGAGATAAAATGCTTCGTCAGGAAAAAACAAAGAAAAGTAATCCACAGGATCGAAGTCAGACGTATCCACCAAGACTCCTGTTCTCCTTCTAAAAGGAGGTAGCCAGTGAGATACATAATTGTTACTACAAGATTCCCATCTTGTATCCGATGAACAGTGCGAAGTAGGCCTATTGGAAACAGGCTGGCCAGAGAATCTTGCAGTTGCATGCTGATTTTGATCACCATCAGACTCAGAATGAATGTCAAAGTGTGTATCTGACACTTCACTATCAGAATCTTGTAATTGGCAATTTCTTCAGCGGTAAAGCTTCTCGTGGATCTTCTGGCTCGCGATGAGTTTGCCATTTCCAATCAACGGTTGAAAAGCACTGCCTCTTACTGCCTTTGACTCTCACCAAACGTGAGTGAAGCTCAGAGCGGCACAGCGCTCGCGAATCGATCAGGCAGTGCATTGATTGTCAGCAGGGTAAAAGTGCAAACCGCAATAAATGTGGCGAAAACACCGGCAGCATGATTGCAATTCGTCACACGGCCACAATACCAGACAAAAGCATAATAGAACAATGGAATTGAGTGTTTAGAAACTTGTCGACTTTAGTCGCCAATGGCGCCGAAAGGGTTAATTACGCACAATATTATTCACAAAGCTTTTTTCGTGCAACAATGCAGGACATTTTCCCTCAAACTTCCTACATTGTTGCCCTCAAAAATCCATTTTAATGTGATATAGTTCTTCACATTGTCGCTGAATGTCTACAATTTGTTTGATGATTGTAATATAGCAATATTTCCTCAATTGTAATTTCTAGTACTTCGTGGGTTGAGTATTAGCCAATTGGCTGATGGAGGAGTTATATGTAGGAGATACATGCATGCGTTGAGAACCGATGAGTCGCAGCGCGCCTGATACTGTCCATGTTCATGTCTCCAACATACAGGTGATTGTCTGATATATCCAATGATCTGCAACCGCAGAATTAGAAAAGGTCGTCTGTTTTTCTGCTTGACTAGAAAGGAAGCATTGGAACATGTAGCGTTAATGAAGTGGCACAATCTGCTGACTAAATACCACAGCAATCGAACAATGAGCAGCCAGTTCAACATTTAGCACGCCTAATTGTGCAAAGTTTCAGTGACTGTTATCAACCGGATCACACAGCAAAGAGACACAGACTATGTCAAGTTCTACAGAGAAGTATGTGAACGTTTTTTCGTGCGCCTGCTAACTTTTTTATAATGATCGGAGAGCCCAACATTATGGAAAAAAGTTTTGCGCAATGATCTGAATTATTCGACTTTGAAGAAATCGTCGCGATCGAAGCATTTTGAAGGAAGTGACAGTAATCCGCAAGCGACGCACGACTATTTTTCCTATCTATGTACCCGGTGAAAAAAAACTGTCGGGATCTGTCGGTAAATTGTCGGGCCGACAATTTACTGACAATTCACCGACAGATCCCGACAGTTTTTTTTTCACCGGGTAAGGTATCAAAAATGTCTTTTTGCCCACTTATTAAGTTCCTGCATGCGCCATCGTTTTGAATCAGTTTGCCCTTCTAGCAAAGTGACAAGCTTAAACAATCTAATTCTTTGGCTGCAACTGCTTCAATTGTGACATCAAATTAGCAATTTTGATCCACAGAAATCTGCATTTCACCGAACATTTCGCATATCATTGTTCCTATTATGAAAATTGAACTTCTGCTTTACTGATGCTGAAATTCTATGTCATTATCAATATCTGTGTACATGACATGAATGAAGTTCGTCATTCCATGACTTTTGAAAAGTTGGTGATAGATGATCTTTTGGAGCCAAAGCCCTCGAAGTCTATAGAGTCAATAGTTTTCGGGCCATGAAGAAACATCCACTGAACATACAGTGATTTCTGCCTAGCACTGAGTACATAACTAGAAATCCATGCCACCGACTGAATAATGCATTAAAATATCAAGAAAACTGCACACATTCATCAACAAATTGAATGATATTTAACGATAGGCAAATTCAGTGATATCTTTAAGATCAGAATAATTTCAGTGAACAAATGCATGTTCATGGAAATCTGAGAAAGTAACATTGTAATCACTCTCGATTGCTTTTGAGGTCATTATTGAGGAAATTATTGTGCGCAATTTAAATGTCGTGCGAGCATAATGGTAGGAAGACAGCAATGCATCTGGTAATATAAGACTATTGTATCGATTTGACACCAGTAATGCTGCCATATCGACGAGTGCGCGTCAGCGTTCGAGATCACTGATTCATAAAAATAGGTTTCTCTACGATATCAATGTCCCATTCGATTTCAACAGAAAATCTCAGGCTCCAATTCAATACATCATTTCATAACCAGCCGTCTTAGCTCACTGATGCATTCAGAGCAGTTGATTTTGAACAATTTATTAACAAATCCAAACACATTTTCATAATATAGAAATCAATATGCCAGCAGTTGATCAGATGTGATCAACAAGCAACAAGAACAGCATTGTTGTTTTTGTCTTCTGAGCAATGCAAATTTACCATCGCACGAGAAACTGGGCGTAGATCCTTTGAAATTGTCCACTATTTTCGCTCCAATCATGACAAACGAGAATCCATTTCCAACATTTCATGGACTCACTCACTTGAAAAAGAGCTCGTCATCGAACTTTTCTATCATTTCAAGCCCTAAATTGTGCACTCTTTACAGAACTATTAATTCGAGTAATGAGCAAATGCATTCAATGGTTTTGTCGTCAATATCTCTAGGCCACGCTCTTCCGATGTGTATTCTTTTCCTATCTATTGACAACAACTCTCTTTACAATTGGATATTATCAGCGACTTGAGACTTTGTTCACCAAATCAAATTCTACGGAAGCAATGCCAAATGTTCGTGTAGAACATAGGAAATGCACTATGGAAGGCATATCTCAGAGGTTGTACATAGTGATACGAGGAGGCCTACGTGATCCTTGAAACTATACAACTATTTTATCAGGAAGAGGCTTCATGCAATTCATAGTTTGAAGGAAAAAAATATAAAAAGCCATCCCCTATCGATCTCAAATGGTTCATCAAAGACAATTCAACATTTTATTTGCAACAATAACACAATGATGAAACGAAGACAGAAGTAGAAGAAATGCAGTGTGTTAATGGAAAAACATAAGAGTGGAGTATATGAAATTGATGATTGGCATGTATTCTTTGATAATTTCACGTTATGTTCACGTTATGCTTCACGTTTTATATCTATTTATAGCGATCAGATGAAGTCACCTTTGATGTCTATTTCCGTCATTACTGCTGTCCTTCAACATTTGATGCATAGGAGGAAATTTTGAGTTATCTATGACATAACGACATTATTGCTGTTAATCTCATAAATAACGATGATATCTGAATCGCTAAATGTATAAATACTCCATTTCAATAGTCATCACCTTCAAGTGTCCTACATTAGTGCCCTCAAAATCCATGTTAATGTTATATTGAAATGAGCTTGAAATGCATTATTGCCCGGCATTGGAGGGTATATAATGCACCATTACATGTCCGGCAAATTCACATAGAATTCTCACCGCACCAGATAGCCATGATCCGCCGTCCGTCACTCCAGCTTGAGGATCTATTAATGGATGAATTGGTAAACTGATATTTGAAATCAGTTTTAGATAGAAATCTGAATTTCAAATGTATTCACATTTGCAAACATTCATAGATTTTCAAACTTTTCATGAATTACAATGTATTGAGAGAGCAAACATTCATAGATGTCAATAAAAGTCAATCAAAGATTTCTTCATCTCTCCATTATCTGTTACTAACAGTGATCAAGAATCTTGATCCATTTACTTCTCAGGTGTAACAAGCAGCAGCATTATAACATGGAATTTTGCGGACAAAAACGCCAAACAGCCTCGTATATGTCTCATATTTCTATCCTATAGAATGCATGATATAAGGCTGTATTTCCGGTGTATTCATTTGCCTGAGAATTACGTATGTAGCATCTCTTGTACATTTTCATGAGATTGAAGGTCTGAGTGGATTACATGATCAGTAACCAAGCGATCTACTCGGAATTACAAGGAATTCGGAGATTCTTACAGTTTAATTACTCGCAGACATTACACATACACTCCGTTTCATATTATTGCTAATATCCCTAAATTTTCATCAAAATTACAATACAAGGAGATAATCATCTGTATTCCTGAAAATAATGGTGTACCGCCATCAAAATAAGTTCTCTAACGCAGATAGAGATCTTGTAGATATTCAACTTCAATTGATTTTTACGGGAAATGGCATACATTCGGTAGCTACGTGTAGAATATCATGAACTTTACCTGAAAAGCTTATAAGTTTGAATTCCTTACAGATAGCAGTGAACGTATAATCTATTACTTCAAAAACGGTTTCATGTATTCGAATAAAGTACAAGATTTTGATGCAGTAGGCCTAACTGTCGCTTTCATTAAGTCAGTAGTATGAATTTTCGTAAAGATCGTTCTGAAAAGGTAGTAGCCAATATCGAATTATCTGTTCAAGTTTTCTTTGCATTCTCAACGACATATCGCTCGCATGTTGGTGCAATCACGTTTTGGGTTCCGATGATAGCCTGTGAATGTGATTATTCAGGCAAGCCAATCGCAACAATTTCAAAAACAAATAACCGATTTTAGTCATCGTTTTCAGCCTTTTCCCTAACAATCTTTTTTGTCGTCAAATCGATCCCTGATTTTAATACAGCTCATCTTGAACTCGAAGAGTTTGGCAAGCGCAAAGGAAAAATCGTGTAAATCGAGTGTTACAGCAAGTGAAGATCCATGAGTCATGATGTAGGCCTATACAGGGAACCACGTTCACACAGTAGCTGGTGCGAAGTCACATGTGCGAAGTCATGGTGACAAATGAGAAGCAACTTGCTGTTCTTCAGTATCGTGTTACACCACAAATACTGAAATGGTTCTGTCATGCTCTTTGTCATTTTCCAAATGTTTGCAATTGAGAGGCTTTCTTGAACCAGTCTCAAATAACCGCATCTCAATAGCTGGAATATTCACCGAATGTTACTCAGTTGAAGCGAGTTGGGGCATCTGAGATCAACGCTTCCGGTGAAACATCATTGATTCAGGAGATAATCAGACTATCCGTGGCATCACTGAGGTTGTCAAATGTCAGAGACTTACAACAGACGTTTTTTAAACCATCCCACAGAGAATCCAGGTTGTGATCTGTTTTCAGGAGAACTACAGTATGCGACAGCAAACACCCCATTGAGTTTGCCAAAATTAAGAATACTTGTATTAATTAATCTTTAAAGTGATATCCACATAGTTTAGCGATTTAGAAATGCTTATACAGAGATCATCATAGAAAACTGACCACTTAATTTCGCTGACGTTCAATCGCTTCTCATGTCTTCCAATCACATTGCACAACAGCATGTCATACATCATTCGAGAGTACCAAATAATCGGCTAGATTGATTTATATCCATATTTGAGAGAAGTCGAAAAGTTTGGGTCCTATTGCAGCCAATATATTTA
The DNA here is from genome assembly GCA_907163375.1 of Prostheceraeus crozeri. Lineage (NCBI taxonomy): Eukaryota > Metazoa > Platyhelminthes > Polycladida > Euryleptidae > Prostheceraeus > Prostheceraeus crozeri. The sequence goes on along the minus strand of CAJQUW010002206.1, from coordinate 63,956 downwards.
TGGTTAATTTTGAAAGACTTGCGAGAGACAGAGCGTTGACCTTTGGAATCTGGTTCCCGTCTCTTTGGCTCCGTTACGTGGACGACATTTTGATTCATTGGAAGTACCCCTTGGACGACCTATCAGCTCTTTTGGAACTTTTAAGTAATGTGAACGATAACATTCATTTCACAATGGAAATGGAAGAGAATGACATTCTACCTTTTTTGGACGTCTGCATTCATAGACGGTCAGAAGGTCTGGGTTTCAGTGTGTATCGGAAGCCAACTCACACCAATCGATACATACACCGTGAGTCTGCACATCCCCTCGGAGTTCTCAAGGGACTCGTCCGTTGTCTATCTGGAAGAGTCGGTGCCATTTGTTCCGATGAGAGTGCCGCTCAAGAGGAAGATGCTGTCTTCGATGCCTTGAGAGCCAATGGCTTTTCGAAAATGGAGTGCTGGAAGTGGTGGAAGCCCCCTACGAATGCAAGCAATGAAGAAACCCCTGCCGCTTCCGAAGAGCAACCGTTTTCTGGCTCCATTCCTTTTATACCCGGAGTGTCTGCGAAGATCAGAGGCGTGCTGAGGAAGGTGGACGTGCGCGTTGGCATGAAGCCAGTCACTACTCTATACTCCTGTTTGGGGAGGAAGCGGCCTGCCCCAGCCACCAAGCTGGGCATCGTTTACCAGCTTCCGTGTGGGTCGAGAGATTGTAAATGGAGCTATGTGGGCGAATCCGGGCGTGCTTTGGAGGAACGAAGGAAGGAACACGTGAGAGCAGTGCGAGAGGTCAACGTTATGCGCTCTGAAGTTGCCCAACATGCTGTCGACTCTTCACACCCGATAAATTTCAGTGGCATGAAGATAATTGACAGAGACACGAGCTGGAGAAAGAGAATTGTGAAGGAGGCCTGGTGGTCTAAGAAGTTTGCCTCATCTAACCGCACTAAGCACAACCTCAGTGACTTGTGGTTTTCTTAACTTTTTCTTTTTTTCCTTTTCTTACTCATTACTTTCCTAGCATAACAGTAGTATTCCATTGACTGTGTGATTTGTGCTCTGATTTGTGACATGAATAATGTCTCATTCGCCTGACGATGGCTGGCTGCATGGAAATAGATTGTTTAACTGAAGTTGACTAGAATGGAAATTGACTCACGGTCGCGACACCGCCGGGGGAACTAAGTTGGGGCATGAATGACCAATGAAAAGCTTTGATTTACACATGTGACTGATTCTAACCCAATGATACAGCAGTTGACAAGTGTATCTAAGTGAAAATGCGTGCGATTTATGTGCCACTATTGTGTATTGCATGAAGCGTAACCTCCGTTCTATAGGTTTTATTGTTGTCGATTTCTATGGCTGGCTGTGCCGGTGTTACGAGATTCAGTTTCCCTAGGTTTTAGTTTCCGATCGGAAAATAAAACCATGGTTTTAGCTTCCTAGTAGGAAAATGATACCAGGTTTTATTTTCCTATTAGGAAACTAGAAGCCGCAACACCAGGGGAAAACCAGTGGGAAACTAAAACACACTTAAAAATGTTGGGTTTAATTTTCCTATCGGAATATTAAACCATGGTTTTAGTTTCCGGTAGAAACTGAGACAGAGAGAGAGAGAGAACTATAACACCGGTCGAAAGGCCTTGCATGAATAGACAAACTTTACCGAACATCACGGTTTTTCGGCTTCTCTCAAATATTAATCATTCGAGAGCTTGCATTCTCAGCTTTAAAATGAGCTATGATAGACGTGCATCCGCTATTGCATTTGCTGAGCAGTGCTCAAAATATGAAAATCACTCAATTTGCAAATCGCTATTTTTCAAAAATGAAAGCATATGAGTATGATGATGAATCAGGCACTGGGAAAACAAGCATTTTCTCAGCTCTTTTTTGACATACTGTTCATCACAAATGTCCATGTTTGGTGTCCTCTGAATCCTTGCGATGTGACGAGCACGAATATGCGAGTTATATTCATGTAAGCTCATGAGTTCTTTTTCAAACTTCTTCAACATCTTTCCTCATTTCCGCAAAAATAAACAAACACATTGTAAGGTGAACTATGGTTCAAAACAAGACAATTAATGAAGGCATGTCTTTGTTTTCTCAAAGCGCCTGTTGATTGTTTACCTTTAATGTTTGTTTATTTTTGCGGAAGTGAGAACAAATATTGAAGAAGTTTCACATTTAAGATTCGCGGACGACATCGTCATCATTGTTCATTCAGCCAACGAACTGAAAATAATGATGGAGGAGTTAATAAACGAAAGTGAAATACACGGTCAGAGAATAAGCGCCACAAAAACAAAGTGCATGTTTAACAACTAGATAGTCCAAAACATAAATAAATGGGAAAGAGATTGAAGAAACCGAGGACTACATATATCTCCGACAGCGATTCAGCCTCAATGGAAAGAACCAAGAGAAGGAAGTTACCGAGGAGGATATGTGTAGCGTGGGACGCTTTCAACAAACATCAAGACATTTTCACCAGCAGTCTGCCTATCTCTCTAAAGCGGAAGGTACTCGATTCATGTGTAATACCAGCATTAATCTACGGCGCCGAAACTTGGACAATGACAAAGAAGACGGAACAGAAGATCAGATCTACACAAATGAAGATGGAGAGAGAAGATTTTTGAAGAATACTCAATGATAAGAGGACGACGAAATGATGGTACGAAGAATGACAAAGGCCAGGGACGCACTACAAATGGTGAAGGCAAGAAAATGGCAGTGGACACATTGCCCGAATGGAAGACAGTAGATGGTCAAAGATTAGCAACATGGAGACCATGGGAAGAAAAACGAAGAAGAGGAAGACCGCCAAGAAAGTGGCATGAAGAAATTGCGCTGTTCTGCAACACAATTAACTGGCCACAATCAGCCGGAGACAGAGGGTGGTGGAAGTGTCATACTGAGGCCTTCGCCCTGCAGTGAGCAGATATAGGCTGATGATGATGATGTTGCTCATGCGTGAATTATGCAATTATAAGTATTACTGAGTCGCTAAACCATGCGGCTATCACTTTAAAGATTAATTAATACAAGTATTCTTAATTTTGGCAAAATGCATGGGGTGTTCCAAACTTTCCGTCGCATACTGTACACCAAATGTTGATACACCAAAGGTGTTATCAATAAATGAAACATACTGTAAATTACACATTATTACACATAAATCAGACATAGCCTATCATAACCGTTCTCAATGCATTCCTCGAAAACTTTATTCTGTTGAACAATTCCAAAGTTCACTCTTAGCACAATTCAAGCTGCTGATTCAATTTTGAGAAGACTGTCAAATGTAATTTACAGTAAGTTGCGTAACCTTGTAAATAATTGTCATGACGGAGGAATGTCAACGTCTTTTAATCAATGTTAAGTCGGTTGATTGCATAATTGTAGAGGAAAGCAGTAGTATGAGAAAACTCCCTAGAAATCAAAACGCGTCATCAACTTGTATAAATATTATGATGCCTTGAACGAAGATTTCGACCTCCCTGCTTCTCTAACACCCATCATTTGCGCTTCAACGTGTGTTATTCAATGTAAATTTCAATGCGGTAACAACCGGAGGAAATATTCATTGATCAATTGTCTCGTGCGGCGAACTTGTTTAATGGACGAATATATCACATCCACATTGTATAAGCACGGCCGTTCACTAGAAAGAAAATTGAATGAATAGGTGCTTATTCAAAATGATAGGACAACTTAGTGAGTGGGGGAAAGCAATAATTTCGATATACCATTGTTTGTATAGCGAAGGCAGTCTTGGATTTCACAGTGTCATGATCTCTATGACTATTTCAATGCCTATCTATGGTACTTTCGTATATTAATAGATTATGTGTTCTTACGGCATTTCAACTATGATAGATCACAGATATCAGTCTTTATTTACACTTAGAAAGTCCTCGTTCATAGACTTATTGAACTCTTCTCCCTCGGAGACTCGTACATCAAAATGGTTCGGTCATTCTACAACATGTAAAGCCTGATGTCAGTGATACACTGCTTCCATAATGCACGATATTGTGAGGCCTTCTATATCCACAGGTCAGTTAGTTCTGCGAAGCAGATAATTATTTTCCTGGATGGAAATTATTAACCTGTTGCAGAATTATATGGAAAAGTCAAGCATTATAAAAGACAATGCATCTGCGTTGATTATTTGTCATATAACCTCGAACCTTCGGCTATCGGTCATCAGATCTATGCATTATCTATCACATAATACCACAGAATTAGACAGGTCGTCTCTTCTTCCGTATGACAAGAAGGGAAACATTGAAACATGTAACGTAAATGAAATGGCACAATCTGCTGACATGATACCATAGCAATCGAACAATGAGCAGCCAGTTCAACAATAAACACGCCAAATTGTGCGAAGTGTCAGTGACTGTCATCAACCGGATCACACAGCAAAGAGACACAGACGATGTCAAGTTCTACAGAGAAGTATGTGAACGTTTCTTCATGCGCCTGCTAACTTTTTTTGAAATGATTGGAGGACCGAACATTATCGAGAAAACTTTCGCGCAATGATCTGAATTCTTGGAATCTGAAGGAGTCGTGGCGATCGGAGCATTTTGAAGGAATTCACAGCAATCCGCAAGCGACACACGACTATTTTTCCTATCTCTGCAAGGTATTAAAAATTTCTTTTTGCCCACTTATTAAGTTCCTGCATGTGCCATCTGTTTGAATCAGTTTGCACTTCTAGCAAAGTGACACGATTAAACAATCTAATTCTGTGCATAATGCTTTATGCCTTCCAGAGAGTGCACAAATTTCAAGGGGTGCAGCAAACAGTCTTTATTGCACTCTTTCATTGAAGTACATTATTAGTACATAAAAAGTTTTCATTCTCTAAAGCGGTTAATTCTACATGGAAATCTTAAGAAATGTATATCGCATAGCTTGCAGTCCATCCACCATAATTGAAGGAACTATCTATGTTATTTGACACACAAAACTCGAAGTGTCGCGTGTTTGAAGAATCATAGACAGTGAGTTCATCTCTATATATACAGTGAGTTACATCTTCCATCCTTCTTTAACCCTCAGAGACCTGAGGGGGGGTCCATTGGATATATTTTTCTATTTCACTTTTTGTGCTGATGATACATCAACCACTTATGCCCATGTAAAGTCACCATTTTTGACAGTGAATCTCTATGTGGAATTTCATTTCATTTGAATGAGTAGAAATATGGTAGATAGGCCAAGGGGGTCTACTGGACCCTTCTCACGTCTCAGAGGGTGTAGAAATTACCATAACAAAGTTTTTGCTATCAAATGAAAAATGATTTTGTCCACGATGATGCATAATGAGTGATATTCATTTATTCAATGTTTACGTCATGCTTGTGTATATGCGTTATGTTAGAAGATCGCAAAATGTGAATATTTTGTTTTCGCACATGATCGCGCATTATTGGTTGGCCTACATGAGCAAATCAGCACAAATCTATCTTCAAAATAAAAGCTGTCATTATATTCATAGTTCAACACTAAAAGCAGACTGTTGGCAAAGTTTTCATTGCAGTAATTGATGAGTTTGAGATCTCCACAGCTGTTTTGAGGGTCTTAAAATACAGCAATTATGTCTCAGTTTAGGCCTATATTCGACTGGCATGGATAAATTTGAAAAAATGTCCAAATGTAAAGGTTATGCTGCATGTGATAACTTAATTTCATTAAAATCAACTATCTGAGGTTACATGGCGATAACAAGCATCGTAAAATCGACTCTTAGTAGCCCACAACTGATGCTGTGCTAAATGTCTCCGAATTACAAAAACACCACATTCTCGCATGTGTTTACTGAGAAGCCTGAACGACACTCAAAGGATAAATTATTTCGACTTACTACAAGCAAACATCACTGTTTTACTTAAAATCAACTTTCCTAATAATTTGATATCAATTTAAGCCGGTAAACTGAGAATTAGTAAAAAGGGTCCACTTGACCCCCCTCAGGTCTCAGAGGGTGCGAAAAAGCTCAGGTCTCTGAGGGTTAAAATATCTTCGGGATTTTGACTACCTAATAATGTCACTGTTGTTCCTTATATTGCTGATATCTATTTTGTGCCACATAAAATTCATTCGGCACTTAAAAAATTGAATAGCTCAAATACAAATGACATCACGGTAAAGAATTGAAAAAGGGAGATTTCGTTCTCTCTGGAAAATTGCTTCCTGAGAGCTGCTTACAAAATAGAAGAAGACAAGGTTGAGAACTTTTACAATGTCCTAAATTTATGGCAGACTTGTTTTTAGAATGCACTTTATTTCCTTGAGTGATTACTATAATCAAGTCATTTGATTCATAAAATCAGTCCAACTCTTGTATCATCGACGCATGGAAAGTTGAACCAAAAATGCGAGACACGTGTTGAATATATTTACAAGGTTAGGAAACAGAGCGGCTTACGTTGAACAACTGCGTGTGAAACAGAAAAAATAATTTGCAGCATATGGCATTAATCTTCTTACAACTGTCCTATCCATTTTATTTACTAAATGGTGTTGCATTGTTTGTAAGCACTTGAAAGAGACATGTGCTGAATAAATAATTTCATGAAAGAAGCGATATTCATATTTATGTTTTATATGAATTCTGTTCAGGACATTCGTCTAAATCAAAGCAGAAATGGTTTCTCAGAGCTCTTTAGATCTGACACCAAAGTGTTCTAATTCGTTGACATTAATTCAAATGGCATGATGAACTTAAAGTGCCCTAATCTGCATCTAAGATCATTTTTTAATCTTATAGAATATTCGACATTTAAACGTTTTTGCACTTTGCAAGGCTGAGACAAGAAGAAAGTGCTTGGGCTTGATTGCTATAACCACAGAATTAGACCGGTCGTCTCTTCTCATGTTTGACTAGAAAGGAAGCACTGCCACATGCTACGCTAATGAAGTGTCACAATCTGCTGACATAATGCCATAGCAATCGAACAATGAGCAGCTAGTTCAACATTGTGCGAAGTTTCAGTGACTGTTATCAACCGGATCACACAGCAAAGAGACACAGACGATGTCAAGTTCTACAGAGAAGTTTGTGAACGTTTTTTCGTGCGCCTGCTAACATTTTTAATAATCATCGGAAGGGCCAACATGATCGAGAAAACTTTTGCGCAATGATCTGAATTCTTCGACTCTGGAATCGTGGCGAGCGGCGCATTTTGGAGGAATTTACAGCAATCCGCAAGTGACGCACGACAAATTTTCATATCTCTATAGGAATTTCTTCTTTGCTCACCTAGTAAGTTCCTGCATGTGCTATCGTTTTGAATCAGTTTGCACTTCTAGCAAAGTGACACACTGAAACAATCTAGTTCTGCGGTTATACCAGTACATCGCGCATGAAATAGACGCTCAGAGGGTTTAAGTTGACTGGCAAAGTTGTCGATATGAATTCATATGCACGCTATTTTTCATTTTATTCGTTAACAGGGCAACAAGTAATACATTTCTTGTAATCAAAGATGCGTCACCTACTATCTGTGATAATGTACATCGTAATCTGCAAATAATCCGAATTCAAAGTTCTCAAAGTACTTGATTGAGCGATTCCCTCTCAATCAAGTGCATGGATGGCCCAGTGACCTTGTGGTTAGACTGCATGCTTGCGCGTTCTCTAGTTCCAACGTCGAGAGCTTGACGATAACCTCAGGGCTCACTAGCGCCCGAAAATGTCGCCATCAAAGGTCGATGACAACTCGAATGGAACATGCGTTCCCATATAGCCCACGCGACTTTTGTGAACATCTTTGTTAGTACATGTAGCCATTGACATTGAATCTGGTGAATATGTAGATATCACAGGGATCAACAGTGTAGATGTGCGAACCCAATCCGATCCGAATTCGGGTCATGTGGATTCGAGTTTTATTTTCAGGCTGCGAGGTTATGATATTCATACTTAGAAATTGATGAATGTGCTTCTGCTTTGTAGATATATAGGAAAGTGTTTCAAGTGTGGAAACTCCCCATTACTCTAATGTATTTTTGGTGGCGACAAATCCGCCATCTGGTTTCGGCAAGATCAATTAATTTCTATGTCAAATCAACTATCAACCTCGCATCAACATTCTACTAACCATAGAAATAGACCTTCATCTATGTACATGTATTAGTCCCTTCCATTCCATATTTCAATAATACTTTGTTGTCAATTGCAACATAACATTAACATGGATTTTTGAGGGCAACAATGTAAGACATTTGAGAGCGCGTAAGAGCCTGAAAATGTCCTCCATTGTTGCCCGAAAAAAGCTGTTAATGCTATTCTGCGCAATTGAAATGAACTGGTCAGCAATGTAGGAAAAAAGCGGGAAGCAATGCTATGAATACACTTGTAGATATACACTGTTTGAGATTTCAAAAATATCTGTCACATGCATAGATAGAGATATCACCATTACGGGATGCATTGTTGCCTTCCTTTTTCCACATTGTACCATAGCTCAATTATGCACAATATCATAGCTGTCGCCACAAATCAATGATTGATTCCATACTTCCCTTATATAGATAGGTACATATATAATATAGATAGCCGACATATACTTATTAGAAAGTTGAATAAATCTCCTCAATGGCACATCTCTGATCATCAGACCTATTTCTTGTTTCATCAAGCTGCGACCTAGCCTTTTTAAGGTTATATGCCTAATATTTGAAAAATATAATTTGATGCAACATGAAGCCAAATTGGAATCCTAAGAAGTGATAACAACAATATTATCATTAATACTCGTAGTATACTGTATTCTGATGCGACGTATGTGTTGCAGTGATGTACCGTACCGATGTAGCCAAGAAATATGTGTTTTTATCATTATTGTTACTGTTCACTACATCCGTATTCGTGATCGCTGTGGAATTTACCTCGACTTGATTGTAATTGACTCTAATTAATCGAATTAATGGCACCAGTTTATTTATGCACTTCACATAGGCTCAAGCTCAAATTTTGGGAAATTCATTCTCTACGCTGCCGCAATAATTTGATTTTCCAATTCATTTTTTCGGGTTGTGTCCAGGTTTTTTAGCTGGGTATTTTTTAAGACATTTCTACTCTGTAGCCATTTGCTTGAGAGGGCACTTTAGGACTATGTGCTCAAGACAGTATTTCAGGAGTTAGCCTTTTCTCTCTCAGACTTACTGTCGCTCGCATTGATGCTCACTTTGATCACCTTTGTTCCACCCATCCACGGCTATGACTCAGAGAGCACTGTAGGGCTTGAGTTTTTATAAGTCTAAGGTTTTGTAATAAGTTACTAAATAAATGTAATTAATATTATATAGCAAGAGTGTATATGCGTGAAAGCATGTTCGTGTTTATCTTACATGTACATGCATTTCATTTTTATGTTATCAACTACCGCATTCATTTCGCTAATCTGCCAACTTTGTGTGTTTATGCGACCGTGTTCCGGCCCTAAGCTAGTGTCTTTAGTCATGAAATTGTGCGACATGTCTTCCCCTAGTAATCTGATAATTTGTCTATGGAAAATATTTTTTCGACAAAGGATGAGTTCAAATGTTCTATCAAGTTCCCGGACTCGAGGGTGCAGACTCAAAGGGTGTACAGACTCGAGGGTTCTTTCATAATAAGCAGCCTGAGCAAAACACTTTTGGAATTGACTATGCTTTGTAGAAACAAGGCTGGCTTGCTTTTAATACTGTAGTACTTTATTTAAGCACTGTGAATACGCAGGAAATGTGAAAATGAGTGTTTAAATGCCTTCTAGTTGCTAAAATAGCAAAAAATATAACGCAAAGCGTAAAAAGTAAAAAGTTCCGCTTATTTTACATATAGGTGCAATAATCACCTCTGAAAACGATAGCAGGACAGCAATATAATCCATAAGGCTTTCAAACTCGTTGACAAAGTGCTCTTCGTGGATTTGCCGATACAAATTAAAGGATTTCAACCTATATTCATTATATATCATTGCATTATAATCGTTCATTATATATCGTTGCATGTTGCGTGTGAGATGAAAACAGCTGCGATTGTGACGAATATTTGAATACGTTCAAAATTGCACTTTTCTGAATAAAAGTTAGTGACTTTGAGACATAAGAAAACCCTTGCAAAACTGAGCTGCATGATTTCAAAATGAACTTCAAGCCAAGGTCCTGCCGAAATTACATACATGTGTATTCATTTGAAGGCTTCGGCATCATAATATACAGTGCCATCTGAAGCGTCAAATCATCACATTTAGATAGAAATCATCAATCTACCCGAAATCTTTACTTGCTGAAGACGATCATTTGTGGCAAGGCAACCTGTATGGCGATAGTAAGATTTTGCGTACCTTCCGATTAATTTGCTCTCACCAAAATTCAGTGTCCTCATTTGTTGATGATCTAGAAAATGACCTCATGAAATGTATGCTGATTATCTCATAAAATACTTGAAGTTGTGATCATATATGAAAGGGATCGACAAATTTCTATGATGCATGTGCACATATATCATCTAAGAAACTACATACACATTCGGGCATTAGAATTTAAACTACAAAATATGTGGAGTTGTGGACACATGAAAAAGCACTTTCAATGGATCAATGTCAAGATACGTGTATAGATGGGGATTGGAACAATCAGAAAAACATTTCAGCTCGTTGTTCAGCTCATGAACGGCAAATTCTTATTTCAGTTCTGTGGTAAAAACTGAAATACCCCATTCGCTGAGTTCACTTGTTCACCAGTCAACGCCTAAAAACCTCGTTTGCTCACTTACTCACTCAAAAGTTCGAATGCACTGACGTCCCAGGATCTACACCTTCGATGGAGACTTCTTGCTAGCTGTTAAAGCCACCAGAAGTATGGCATTGCGATTCGTGATCTTGTGCTTGACAAGTAGGAGTTTCGACTGTTCAGGAGCAAGCCATACCATGTTTTGCATTTTGGTGCTCGGCGTACAGCCAGGGCCTACGGGTTTCACTTTGTGAGCACCAAAACCGAAAAACTTCTTTAAAAGTTTATCTTTCAATCTTTTATAAGTGATCATGGATTGAAGCTTTTTTACAGAGTAACTCATAAATTTGTTTTGTTTCTCTAGAAATTGGTCAGCTAATCCGATTATATAATCTGACACTCCAATCGGTATAAAAGTGTGGTTACCTAGTCAGTATGTAGAAAAATACCCTGGTCCTTAGTATCAGGAAATGTTCGGGGTCGGGTTTCAATTGATAGCTGTTGCACATCTCTACTCCGGAGTCGAGAACATGAGTGTTATCATTTGAATTACATTGCTCACTTTCGTGGAATGTCTTCATGGAATATTGTATGTCCATGTTATAACCATGGAGTAGGTATATATAGGTAGAGTGTCGACTCAAAAAAAGTATCTGTATACATTGAAAATTTTTTATATGAAAAGATTCAGTTTTTTGCTGAGATAACGTTCCTGTTGTCCGAAAAATTATTTGAGCAGTTTTGAATAGGCTAAATTTTTGCCAATTTACATACTACCGACATGACGCCCCTTTATAAGTAGTATGAAACAAGTTGGATATTAAAAGGAATGAATATTTGCCAACAAGTATCGTAACTAAGCGAAATTATGCTGATTATCAAGGGAATTTCATGATCCGTGTTATAATCGAAGTCTTCATGAAAAAGTCGCGATCGTATCCGTGTTTTCTTGGCTGAAATTTCAAGTTTTTAATTCAATTTTCATCGGCAATATTTTATGATTCAGTAAACTCATGTTTCATTTCTTGAATCTGAATAGTGATGTGGACCCATTTACATCTTCCAAAGTTAAATGAAGTCATTTTCTTTGATTATGTGATTTTACTCTGCCAGTGGCAGGTTGCTTGTGATGTGATCACGCTTAAGAAGATTCTCTTGAGGTTGAGCATGAAAGTAATAGGAACCCATCGAATTGCTAATTTAACAAGCATTACCTCTCCAAGGCTCTCATGACACGGAGGATCTGTAAAATATTATCATTTTCTTCTGCATTATAGCACCATTGTCTGTCAATACCGTTGTAATTTCTTAAAAACTGCATAAATGTGCATGTCTCACATTTGGAAACAATTCCAACTGTATTCATCACGAGTTCATTTAATAAAATCGAAAGTGTATACACATTGGGGATTTAATAAATGCGGAGTAGCCACTCCACCTAATTTACCTACTCTATGATTATAACTGAATTTGTCTCAGTATCATGTCCATCTTTTCAGCGTTCGAAGGACGTCGTACTTCCCTTCTCTACGAATGCTGCAAAAATGCATTCATCGACGTTACTTTTTACCTGCGAATTCGAAGACGGCATCTTTATTATCTTTTCAACCTCATCGCTCCGTGCTTCCTCTTGTCATGTCTTTGTCTCTTCTGCTTTATAATACCTCCTGACGCCGGAGAGAAAATATCCTTTGGTAATTTCATCTTTATATTCTGCACAAAATGTCATTGTTGTGGTCTATTCACTACATGTCGTCATCTTTGTCGTCATTATGGAAATTCCGTTGTTGTCATTTGATTTTTACATTTACTTGAAGACTCGTTTTCATACGTAGTGCACCTTTTCTACCTCTCAAATAGCTGATGCAAGGATTCACTTTCAAATATCCGTGTATGCTGAAAACTGCAGCCGCTGATGCATTATAGCATGGTAAAATCATATAGTTATTTGGGGCCGCTACGCGCCTTATGTACTAGATAATGCATAGATTTGAGGTCATTATTGCTATAGTTACCGAAAACAGTAATGGCAGATTTGCAGTAAAAAAACGGATTATCAAGACTTTTCAGGCTTTGTTTGCAGCTTTTTATGTGTTCTGATTTATTCTGGTGCTTTCTCAAGCATTTCCAAATAGACTCTTTCGCATTCTGTATATATCAGGGTCTAGTTATAACTTCAATCTAAAAAGACCACGAGTGTCACATGCTCTCTATGTATTTTAATGGAAAAATTTTAATGAAAATGGTCTAAGAATGAGAAATAATGCAAGCTGGATTAACTGTAGGCTTCCAGTCACGAATATCAAAATAATCAGAGCTGAGTCGCACGATTCGGAATCGTACGAAAATCGAATCGCGCCCGCCAGGGTTGGAACCGGCCGCCGGTCCGGCCCCGTCCGCAAATTTTGAAAACCGGCCGGCCGGTGCCTTTTCAGTCCTTTTTGTCAACTGTCGACATCACCAACTGCATCACTGCTACAGCATTGTAGGAGCCTGCAAAATTTATTTACTATATCATTTACTATCAAACTTTTTTCCTTGCATCTATTTTCCCTCGGCAAGGTATTCTTTACATCACTTCTCTTTCCTACTCCTTCGAATAACACAGACAGCACCAAATGTTGGTGCATCATCACAAAAAGCAAATGTTAAATTAGGTAGATATTTGTCAAATTTATCACGGCATCCTTCGACTCAGATTTACCCCGCCGTTGCGCAATTTCTTTCGAAAGCATTCATCGTGACACCTCAATTCACATTTGATGATTGCCCATCGCTTGCCCATCGCTTGCATTCCTCGTTGCTGCTGAGGCTGTATGCAGATCGCCCCGCGTCCTCATGTTGCCCAAAATCGTAGCAACAAATGTCGGTCGCCTCGGAACTAGAGTTTGTGACCAAGTAAACAACAAGAAATGGCATCCTCTAAACTTTCCTGAGAGTGAATAATTTCGAGCAGGGTCAACATGACACAAGACAATTAAATCCTTGATGCTATTAAGAAACGTCAAGTCCTGTGATAGCCTAAATTATTATGCTAGTCCTTTATCAAGTCTCACATATCAGTGTTACATTCATCTCATCAAAAATGTCATGCGGTTATTTTGGAACGTACACGTAGTAATACTCATGTATACGCTCATGATCTTCAATGACCATGAAAGCATCAGTATTTTAAATAGGCCGGCCTCCGACCAGCCAGTTTTAGATACGCTGGCCTCGGACCGGCCGGTTTTGAATGCACCGTCCTCGGACCGGCCCCGGCCGCTAAAAACCCGGCTGGTTCCAACCCTGGCGCCCGCCACTGCATTGTACATGTATAGTACATACACAGGCCTACATGTACATGCAGATGTGAATTTTTAGATATGAAACCCACAGAATATTGCAAAATTAGGTTCTACTCATCGTGTAATAGTAAATTTTCATACGGAATGTATTTTGGTCTATGAAAATCTTTTACCAGGTACCTCTTGCTGCAGCAAATTTCCTTCAGATCAAAGACTGACTTAACACAATGTCGTTGAATAGACTAGAAGATGATGATCTGTCTGAACCATCTTGTAAAGAAGGTTCATTGAAAAAAATGAATACAATAACCTGAAAAACAAAATCAAACTGTTAAATGCTTTGAGTTGGGACAGTTCATGCACCGGGATGTGACAGGCGCTTATCAAGAATAGACAGCGAAGAGAATGAATACATCTGATAATATGTCTGTTTCTTGTACAGATTAAGTATATAAAAGGTTCAAGGATTTCTGAAATCTCTCAACAAATAGCGCTTGAACAGTCAGCAATCATCGGATGTTCGACTAAAAGACATTTCTTTGTCAATATGTTCAACGAAATACACCATTCCAGTTGGAGATGTCCTGTCTCCACAGAAGCCTCACACGAAGCGATTAATTAGCCTTTTCCTCAATTCGATCGTTTTCAAACTCACATTCGCATCTAATTGTCTCGGATATGCGACAACCCAGTCAACCCGTACACGTGTTCGGAATAGCTAGGAGGTAATATGATGCAAATATGAATTCAGAACAAATTTCTAAGCAGTGTAGAGGTTGGGTATGTTCGAAACAATAGAAGGATGAGACGCCAAAATAAACTATCATTAAATTTTAAGTTGTGTAAAAGGAGTGTAATTTTGGTGTATTTTTGTTGTATTTGTACACGTGTACGATACACGTGTATTACACGGGTCCAACGTGTACTGATTGACTGGGAACCTGCATGTAGGAACGGGTAAAAGTATATGCAAAAAATTGCAAAATTCCGGAGGAATTGTGTTAATGAATTCTCTTTCCAAAATACATGTGCATCAGTTGTGTTGAAGCAGCACCTTCTGCACTACATTATACGTCCCATTATTTCCTACTATTCGTCAATGGTCTACATATTTCCAACATATTGTAGAACGATATAGGAACTTCTGTGATAGTTCTGACTGCAAAATAGTTATGTATTTTGTATCCTGCACTCGCACAGCAAACCCATCTGATAATGTAGGCAAGGTTCCTGCTCTGTTCATCTCTCAGCGGCCTTACATAGGTTCCTACCTTGATCTGCATTGCATTATCTCTAGAACAGTGCTATATAACCTTTTCCAGGTCATGACACCACTTCCAATCAATCCATGCACTCACGGCACCGCATTAAACTGGGAAATTCTTCGACACGACCAAACGGTTATCCAACTGTCTGTCCAGCTTATATAAAGGCTCGCACCTCAACCCCGCTCTTTGTAAGAGATCTACGATCCTCTATGTAGAAGACTATGCTACCAGCTGCCGTCTCGACGTGACAAATGATTCATTGGCTCTAACTATATACCTGGACCTGCCGTACCGATATCCCTGGACCTGCGGTTTCCCTCCTTCACATGACACTCCAGGGTACCGCGGTATCCCTTCTTCTCAAGGCACCCCAGGGTACCGCGGTATCCCTCCTTCTCATGGCACTCCAGGGTACCGCGGTATCCCTCCTTCTCATGGCACCCCAGGGTACCGCGGTATCCCTCCTTCTCATTGCACCCCGGGTACCGCGGTATCCCTCCTTCTCATGGCACCCCAGGGTACCGCGGTATCCCTCCTTCTCATGGCACCCAGGGTACCGCGGTACCCCTCCTTCTCAAGGCACCCCAGGGTATCGCGGTACCCCTCCTTCTCAAGGCACCCCAGGGTATCGCGGTACCCCATTTGAATAACTCTGCTGTAGAACCTGCATGCTAAAACTTAGTCACTCAAGGATATTCTGAAATTTTTATTATTATTAAATTATTATTCTGAAAGTCAGTGCATAATAGATATCATCGCAGTTCACCCAACAACAAAAGTCGCAATTTCTAGAACATTCATCAACAATAAATAATTAGTTCTATTGTTTTTCACATTTTAAGCGAGTGCATACAAAACAGAGTTAAAGAATGTAAATTAATTGCCGTTAAGTGCTTATTCAACTTATGCTTGCGTCAATTGCTTGGAAAATTGTCTTCAGATGTCTTTTTTCTCAATCATTCCTTCATCTTGTAAGCGGATTCGGATGATATCAAACACATTTCTTCTTTTCTCATCAAAGTACTCGATGACGATTGACTTCTGCATGAATGCATCTCTTGGAAGCATACCACAAGCGGCACAAGTATTTTGCTTTGCTCCGATGCAGCAGGAAAAATGTACTATTTAGCAATAATCTAGTTTTTGGCTTCGAATCACGGAGAAAGAAAATATTTTTGTGAGATGTCACAAATTCGATTAAACCTATTTCTACTTGTGTCATAATACCGCAATATTTCACCTTTCATGTAACCGTGTCCGTAAGCTGGCAAGAGATAAAAGCGAAATTCATTAATGACAATGTCTAAAGAATGTTGTGACATCCTTCCAGTTCAATCGATGACTAGGCAAATTTGAAACGTTTTCCTTTATCAAAGGTTTGTCAAATTTTGGAAAAATGGAATTTTATCTATTGAAGTAATTTTCCTTATAGAAGCAAATCAACAGACTATTTATTTGATCTATTTGATTGTCAGACAACTTGTTTAAAGATGAGTTTGCACGTTTAACAACTGAACCAAATAGTATCCCAGGAATTCAGAGAATCAGGGTTAATATAATCTTGGCTGCTTTGTCGATACTAATTGCGTGCAGTGCAGTAGGATTTGCAAGTTCGACCGATATCTTTGGAGTGACATTGACATCAAATGACAAAAATTGCTTAGTCGCAATGGAATACCTCCATCATGTAGTGAGTGGTCTAGACACCATAATTTTCCCTGTCGTAACTTGAATCGATCACAGCTACAATCATCAACCTAAAGCATAGAAATTAACAATACCATAGAAAGTCTATTATTATCTAGTGTACTATTATCTACTTCTATGACCTAAAGGATGGATAAAACCATAGAAATAGATTATTTATCTGAAGTTGATTAGAATGGAAATTGACTCAAAGGTAGGGTTTACAATCTCGAGCCGTTTTCTCAATCCCGGGATTTTCGAGACTGGCTAATCGCAATCCCGGGATCTCGATCGAGATTTATATATACTGTATATGTTTTAATCATTAAGTTTCAAGAAAAATTTCAAAAGACGATACGTGCTTGTCAACTGATGTGATAATGAGTATTGGCAAAAGATTTTCTATATCTGTGTAAGCAACTGTCTGCACCATCTTCACAATCATGAAATGACAAGTAAAATGAAGTCTATTTTGTTAAATTTGATGTAATATTAGCTGAGCTATCGCCAATTTTGTGTTTCGAAGACTTTCTGTCAACGGTACTCACTTATCAGTTGAGCATACATTCACTTAGAGAACAAATGCATTTTTTGACATAACTTCTGAACCACTGGGTCAATTGTGATGAACGAAACGTTGTCTTCATCACAACAACAAGATGAATACAACTGCAATGTCATTTTGTCGATAACTGATGATTTTTTTCAAATTGTCTTTCACCGTCAATTAATCACGGAGACACAATTCGTTGTCGATGTGTGAAAACCAACACAGCGCAGCTGCAGTAGCAGTCCGGTGACCTGTCAATAGAGCGAATTCGGGAGACTCACTGGGTTGAATGACGGTTTCTTCGACAGTTTTTCCCTCAAAGGCCGCAAACCGCAAATCTAGCTCTGTCTGAACTAGCCTTGAACGGGCCTTTAGTCGTTATTTTAAATCGTTGTGATTTGTCTTTCAGCTATCAATTTACGAAGTATTTTCAGTTTACAGAAGCAATACTAGTAGCAGTGTCACAACACTGTTTATTAAGCGTCTAAACGGTTTGTGTCACGGCATTGATTTAGCCCAGATTTCGCGCTGCTCCTCGGCACTAATGTCATCATGTGAACGAGGCTTAACCAGCTAGCTCGGCAAATGCAGCACATTGGCAATTTATCAAACTTGGAACATAAAAAATTTAGATGCATTTTCAAAAAATGCCATTGACTCTCTTAACTATGTCACTTAGAAGGAACTCAGGGCCAATCTTTCAAATATCTCGAAATACCTCGAGATCTCGAAGACGTAATCCCGGGATTTTTAATCTCGGAAATAGGGTCGAGATCCCGGGATTGTAAACCCTACTCAAAGGCCGAGGCACATCCAGGGGAACTAAGTTGGGGGACATGAATCACCAATGAGATACTTAGAATTACACATGTGACTGATTCTAGTCCAATGATACAATCATTGGCAAGTTTTTCCAAGTGAACAAAAATTTTTTTCCGCTGTTGTGCATTGCATGAAGCTTTATTGCCATTCTGGAGGTTTTATTGTTATCAATTTCTATGGATAAAACGGCCCAACCTGTGATTTCGAAACTGCCACAGGTCGTTAAGGCGAGCTAAAAGCTTGATGTTTCCTGTTGATGATCAGTTGATGCATCGGTTTTAAGTGCAGTTTTAAATATCTTTCATTACAACTTTGCATATAATTGGAAAGCGGTGATGGTATATTTGACCCCTTCATGCAGTCAGCTCATCATGTAGCGTGCTTTTCGTTAGTAAATGGCCGACGATCATCAAAAAAACAATTTCTGACAAGCAAATGATATCCAATCTGTCATTACTCAGTAACTTATCTCAATGATATACACTTCGTAAACTTGCTACTGTTTTTGGATTTCAAGAGTGACTTTCTACGTTTTGGTTAATGAAATAGTGATTTTAATAATGACATTGAATTTCATGTGACATTGTGACTTAAAATAAAGAAAAGTGGAATCCAAGAGGGAATGTATGGCATCTGTCCAAGATATCACAATGACATGATTGACAGTCTCTTTATCTGTCATGATTTCACTTTGTCGATAACTTTTGCGTTATGTCTCTCATGAACTGCTAAGTTCTTACATGATTCTCTGGATGTCCTTATTGAAATCCAAAACCTGCGTTTATAATCATAAGGATGGAAATGCTTTAGCAAGGTGAATATATTCTTGGCGTTTTGAATGTAGTTGGAAAGAGCCAATATTGAAAGATGGTGGTTTTATTTTCTTTTTTGTGATGTTTTGCAATTAATTTCAGTTAACACCCGTTAGCTACCTTCAGGTTAACGGATCTTAACTGAAATTAATTGTAAAACATAACAAAAAAGAAAATAAAACCACCATCTTTCAATATTGGCTCTTTCCAACTACATTCAAAACGTGATTTTTTATTCATATTCAACATATGAAACATGATCCATATTCAAAATATTCTTGGCGAACCTGTATGTCTATTTTGCAATTTCACGATTATGGAGTGATTGAATATTTAATTATGAAAATTGAATACTCAATCTCTCATAACCCTCACTCCAGTTGGGTCTCCTGATGAATTTCGAATTTCGTCAATTGATCGAAATTTATTCTTTTTTGTGAGCATTCAATGCAACACATCAATACATGAAATGCTTTTGATGTTTATATGTCATTCAACTGATGCACTCGCTATCATTTTATACTATCGAAACTTGTGATTCGGCATTCTTTTATTGTATCATACGTGATCTTCAATATTTGGAAGTGTATTCTGAACATTAAGATTTTTATTTCGGATAAAAGAAAAAAACATTTGTACTTTCGAGTAGAAATCTGTTTGCATGGATTTCAATCTTTTAGCACCAGAAAATCTATACTTCCAAATACTGAAGAAACTTTGTTTAGCGTGGCCTCTTTTCCTTCGTCACATGGAAGTGACCTTGCCAAAAATGAAGCGGCAAGGAAATTAAATTTTCATTAGACTTTCGTCAGGGTCAAATTCAATTTATGAATTTGATTATATATTGCTTTTCTTGTTTGTTTTAACATTAATAGTACAGAGAGAAGCCTGAAACAAGCAAGAAGACATATCATCGACATATTATTTTCAAATAGGTCGACTTGAAAGAGACAACATACTTCTAGCTTGATTTGAAATTAAGAATTGACGATGCTTCCAAAAAATTGCAAAATTATCAAAGCTGACCTTGACAAGACTCGAGTGAATCACAAAAGCAATTTCTGGGGTTGAGACTACTCGCTTCCTTTTTGCGAAGGTCACTTGAACATGAGAGGATTAAGAGGGCTGTCGATATCTATGTTGTGATGCATTAGATGTTGTCATTTTCCTGTCACGTCTTCTTGTTTGTTTGTACAGAAATGAAAGCAGTTCGCAATGTGGCAAAATACGAGTGCTGTGTCTACCCATATATTGACATCATGTTCTACGTGCACATTCGACGGCGGGCATTGTATTACGTCTTCAATTTCATAGTCCCGTGTGTTTTAATCTCATCAATTGCTCTATTAGTCTTCACCTTGCCACCTGATGCTGGAGAGAAGATTTCACTTGGTATGTGTTGTAGATCTCGTATTTCTCGTTTTTGTATCCTTATATCCATGTTTTGATGAATGACGTATTATTCAGTTTATCATTGATTATTGGCACGATTAGCGCATATTTGGTTCATGATTCACGTGATTCCAGTGATTCCGCGTTGGGATGCTATGAAGAAGCAATCATTGTTGTGATCATGAACTTTTTCTAATGATTAATATGTCTATGAAAACGGTCACAGCTATAGAAATCCGACGAGTAATTAGGGACATGCTATGAATGAATTTTATTTTTTATTTTAACAACCCCTTTCTCCCATATAAATGGGGTAGGGGGATTCATACAAACAAGATAAAAAGGAGACAGTTCATATACATCATAAATTCATGGAAACACAAACTAGCTACAGTCCACAAACCATCAGGGTAACACCACATGAAACGATGTCAGGAAACACAGTCAAGTAAAATGTCAGCCGCTCCATACTTCAACCACATTGTGCACAGTTCTCCGCCATACGACTCTGTCTTCTGCGTCGCTTTCCAACTTCTCCAATCTTCCTTCGCCTTCTGGAAATCTCTTTTGACACAGTCACTCCAACGAATTCTCGGTCTTCCTCTTCTTCGCACACTCATTTCTTGCTCCATTCGCCTGGGTAGCCTCTGCTCATTCATTCTTGCCTCATGTCCGGCCCAATATAGTCTCTTTCCCACAATCTTCTGAGTCATCGTTCGTTTCAGTCCGACTTCGAGTCTCATTTCTGCAAGTTTTCTTCTGTCAACCAACTTCACTCCACACAACCTCCTCAGCCAATTGTTCTCGCACACTTGCAGTCTATCTTGCTGATCTTTGGTGAGCGCCATTGTTTCCAAACCATATGTGACTGCTGGAATTACACACACCTCTAACACTTTCCGTCTGATATCTTTGCTGATCCTTCTGTCTCCCAACACTCCTGCCACTTTCTGATAGGCTCCGATCCCTGCTCTAATTCTCCTATTCACTTCCATTTCGCTCCGCCCATCTTCCGCCACCACACCTCCCAAGTACTTGAAACCCTTTGTCTGCTTTAGCTGAATTCCTTGCACCTCAACACTTATGTCCTTTGGCTCCTTTCCGACCCACATTACTTCCGTCTTATCCAAATTGATGCGCAGAAAATGCCTTTGGAAATTCTGCGCCCACTTTTCCAATGAATATGCAGAATAAAACATCAACATGGACTTTTGAGGGCAACAATGCAGCACGTTTGATAGCACGCAAGCGCCTGAAAATGTCCTACATTGTTGCCCTAAAAAGCTATGTTAATACTACTGTGCGCAATTGAAAAGGGCTGGACAGCAATATAGGGAAGAAGCAAGCCGCAA
The DNA here is from genome assembly GCA_907163375.1 of Prostheceraeus crozeri. Lineage (NCBI taxonomy): Eukaryota > Metazoa > Platyhelminthes > Polycladida > Euryleptidae > Prostheceraeus > Prostheceraeus crozeri. The sequence continues at coordinate 42,060 of CAJQUW010002206.1, read as the reverse complement.
TGCTATGAATGCACATGGAGATATACTCTAACTGAAATTTCTAAAATATCTTTGACATGCATAGACATAGATCATCATTACGGGACACATTGTTGTCTTCTTTTTTCCACATTTTGCCATAGCTCAACTACTCCCAATATAAACGGTGCACAGACATGCGCTGCCATGATACGCAGTAGAAGGACGAGTGACTGATAACACTTGCTCTCAGCAACACATGGAGAGATGCCATTGCTGTGATTTGCATTTTCCTGTCTGAATTTCCGCACGGTACTTAGAGATGAGGTAGTCCGGCAGCCAGCACGAGTTTCTGCAGTGAACGAGGCCGAAAATGAGACTTTCACAGAATGATGTGCACGTCATAGTCCTGCAGCCAGCACGAGTTTGTGCAGGGAACGAGGCCGACAATGAGACTTTCACAGAATGATGTACACCTCATAGTCCGGCAGCCAGCACGAGTTTGTGCAGGGAACGAGGCCGACAATGAGACTTTCACAGAATGATGTACACCTCATAGTCCGGCAGCCAGCACGAGTTTGTGCAGGGAACGAGGCCGACAATGAGACTTTCACAGAATGATGTACACCTCATAGTCCGGCAGCCAGCACGAGTTTGTGCAGGGAACGAGGCCGACAATGAGACTTTCACAGAATGATGTGCACCTCATAGTCCGGCAGCCAGCACGAGTTTGTGCAGGGAACGAGGCCGACAATGAGACTTTCACAGAATGATGTACACCTCATAGTCCGGCAGCCAGCACGAGTTTGTGCAGGGAACGAGGCCGACAATGAGACTTTCACAGAATGATGTGCACCTCATAGTCCGGCAGTCAGCACGAGTTTGTGCAGGGAACGAGGCCGACAATGAGACTTTCACAGAATGATGTACACCTCATAGTCCGGCAGCCAGCACGAGTTTGTGCAGGGAACGAGGCCGACAATGAGACTTTCACAGAATGATGTACACCTCATAGTCCGGCAGCCAGCACGAGTTTGTGCAGGGAACGAGGCCGACAATGAGACTTTCACAGAATGATGTGCACCTCATAGTCCGGCAGCCAGCACGAGTTTGTGCAGGGAACGAGGCCGACAATGAGACTTTCACAGAATGATGTACACCTCATAGTCCGGCAGCCAGCACGAGTTTGTGCAGGGAACGAGGCCGACAATGAGACTTTCACAGAATGATGTGCACCTCATAGTCCGGCAGTCAGCACGAGTTTGTGCAGGGAACGAGGCCGACAATGAGACTTTCACAGAATGATGTACACCTCATAGTCCGGCAGCCAGCACGAGTTTGTGCAGGGAACGAGGTCGACAATGAGACTTTCACAGAATGATGTACACCTCATAGTCCGGCAGCCAGAACGAGTTTGTGCAGAGAAGGAGGCCGAAAATGAGACTTTTACAGAATGATGTACACCCTATGCCTACTACGAACTTGCACGTGTGCCGAGTTCTAGTGAGTTCCTCTAGAATGAGGTGTCTCAAAAGATAATGAAGAAACTGACATACATTTGAAGCGATTTTATAAATAGAATGCAACTGATGAAAAGCTGTTTTTGAGGTATAGTTTCAGGAAATTTTGTTTCAGTAGGAAAAAAATATAATACGGCATTATTTATCCTATACTTAACTCCTTGATTGCGATAACATTCACAACATATGACACGACTTGTGTCGAAAAATGAAATAATATGCGTAAATTTATCAACTACAGTTACATTCACCGACCGCGGAAAATCCATCTATTATTATATTTTCTTTCATAAAACTTGATAACTTGATATTGAAATGATTTTGGCAATTTATTTATTACTAGTTAAATTCAGAAAGTAGTATAACGAGCAAACATCTTAAATATGAAAGTTAGCTAATTGCGCTTTCGTGATCGCTATCAATCATCAGAGGTTACAATCCACGGTTTAATAAGTATCCTGAACTTGTCAGCATGCCTAACTTTGCATCTCAGCGGTGATACATGCCATATACGTAAATGGTAATGCGATGGACAACACAAAAGTATGCCTGTAGTTCTGCTTCGCAATAAATATTATAGTGTGCTTCATGTCTGATAGATATAGATTAGACAACGTGATGAAATCCTCGGCATTTATCAAATAATTATTGATAAGAGAATCGTACATCGTAATATTCGTCATCCTGTATCCAAATTCATGAATTAAACGAGCCGAATCTACCATAGATCTATGACCACAGAATTAGACAGGTCGTCCCTTCCTCTGTTTGACTAGAAGGGAAACATTGGAACATGTAACGTTAATGAAATGGCACAATTTGCTGACATAATACCATAGCAATCAAACAATAAGCAGCCAGCTCAGCATTAAACACGCCAAATTGTTCGAAGTTTCAATGACTGTTATCAACCGGATCACACAGCAAAGAGACACACACGATATGAAGTTCAACAGAGAAGTTTGTGAACGTTTTTTCATGCGCCTGCTAACTTTTTTAAAATGATCGGAGGGCCCAACATTATCGAGAAAACTTTTGCGCAATGATCTGAATTCTTCGAATCTGAAGGAGTCGTGGCGATCGGAGCATTTTGAAGGAATTCAGAGCAATCCGCAAGCGACGCACGACTATTTTTCCTATCTCTGCAAGGCATTAAAAATTTCTTTTTGCCCACTTATCAAGTTCCTGCATGTGCCATCTGTTTGAATCAGTTTGCACTTCTAGCAAAGTGATACGATTAAACAATCCAATTCTATGTCTATGACAAATCTGCATGGAATATCTTCATTAACTTTCCTTAGCATTATAGCAATGCTAGAACGAGTTCTGCATTTTCAATGAGTATTGACGAATACTAATATTGCTATTGTTGAATATCGACATCGCGATTAATCATAGAAATTTCCTCCTTGCGATGCAAAAATATATGCCACCTCACATTTCCCGACATCAAATATTCTAACCACAGAATTAGATTCATCTGCGCGCGCTTTGGTTTCCTAGAAAGAAAGAATTGTATATAACCTTAATATTGAAATGGCACATCACCACCGAATTAGAAAATTTGCTCCTTCTCGAATGGATAATTCGTGTATCGCTTGCTATTGGAAATGACAAACAATAAGCGGTCAGCAGAGGACACCAGAACCAGTGAGAGATGCGTGCGTGCTGTGCTATCACTTCGCACACACCAAAACAGACATCGATGCCTGGCTTCGATTCAATGTATGCACTGTACAGTGAGCAATGCCGAGGAGAGGATCATCAAGTGAACTAATTTTCTTGCGCCTGCGACTTTCTTTAATAATGATCGGAAGGTAGTCCAGCAGCCAGAACGAGTTTCTGCAGGGAACGAGGCCGAAAATGAGACTTTCACAGAATGATGTACACCGTATGACTACTTCGAATCGGCACGTCTGCCGAGTTCTAGTGAGTTCCTCTTCTTGTCAGACAGGATCAAAGAAAAACACATGTAAATCCAATGGGACGCAGATTGAATTTTTTGGCTAAAATGAAATTTTGTATGTTTTCTCTGATTAAACGAAACGTACTAAGCCCAGAGTGATAATTTTTGGCATGGAATGTCTTCAGATAATTTCCTTTCATGTTCATGCACCCCTGTCTATATAGCTAAACGCATTTAGATTTGGCGAACCTCTTCATGTCAGCAAACACAAAAATTTTGCGCAACTTTATCCACATTCAACCACATTCTCACATCAATTGCCGATTAGATGCATGATAGCAACACATGCACATGAAAGGAAATGACCTGAAGACATTCCATGCTATAAATTATGACTCTAGGCTTGGTACTTTTCGTCTAATCAGAGAAAGCATACAAAATTTCATTTAACCAAAAACTGCAATCTGCGTCCCATTGGATTTACATGTGTTTTTCTTTGATCCTGTCTGACAAGAAGAGGAACTCACTAGAACTCGGCAGACGTGCCGATTCGAAGTAGTCATACGGTGTACATCATTCTGTGAAAGTCTCATTTTCGGCCTCGTTCCCTGCAGAAACTCGTTCTGGCTGCCGGACTAAGGGCCAACATTATGGAGAAAACTTGCGCGCAATGATCTGAATTCTTCGAATCTGAAGGAATTTTGTCAATCGAAGCACTTTGCCGGAACTCACATTAATCCGCAAGCGACGCACGACTTTTTTTCCTATCTCTGTAAGGTATTAGGAATTCCTTTTTGCCCACCTAATAGGTTCCTCGATGTACCGTCCATTTCGTATTAATCACACTTCTAGCAAACCGAAGCAGATAAACAAAATATTTAATTCTGTGATTCTAACGTTTCGGTGTTTGACTGGCTGGATCCAACGTCATCGTATTGTTAGCACGAGCTTTGCCAGAGGCATCATGACTTTTTTATATTTCCTTTCTTTTATAGTGACTTTTACATAACTTAGGTTAAATAGGTCTTTTCACAGAATTTTTAAGAATTCAAAAAACAACTCATATCAATGAGCCAGGTCATAGAGGTACAAGTATATGTAGCCAAGATATCCATGAAATTAATATCTTTGGCGTAGAAGTAGTACTCATCGGCGACGTTTAGTTGAAAGTGATGCTAAAAAGTAATAGTCCGGGAGTTACTGACACTTTCTTCCTAAATTCGCGCACAAAGCGCTTAGTAGCATGGATTTGTAGATCTTGAGACGCTGAATACAAAAATCAAATTCTTAAGTGTCACAGCCAGTCGCTTTCAGTTATAGGTAGGGTTAAAGGATTCTCATTGGAATCCAATGGTAAAATTCAAGAAACATCTATGGATTGTGAAACCTATTGTGTGAAAAATGACTAAAATCGCCAAAATTAAGTCAAAACATGAAAATTACTCATTTTGTAGAGGCTCTCAGACATCAAATACTAAACCATGTGACTCACTTCAATTTTTATATCGAAGTTGATGTTCTGAACTCAATCATGTTTTAAATTTCATGGCATTCTGATAAACAGTTTCTGTTCTGCAAAAGAAAATCGCCAAGTGTTTCACAATCTAAAGATATTTCTTGAATTTTACCATTGGATTCCAATTGGAATCCTCTAACCCTACCTATAACCGGAAGCGACTGGCTGTGACACTTAAGAATTTGATCTTTGCATTCAGCCTTTCAAGATCTACAAATCCATGCTACTAAGCGCTTTGTGCGCGAATTTAGGAAGAAAGTGTCAGTAACTCCCGGACTATAATGTTAATAATCTAGTGCTTAACGCAATTCATTCAATGCTCAAATCTGTTTGTTAAAACATTTTTGAGACGTAATTTTGGAAAGAAATGAAAACGAAAATTTTCCCAACGTTTCGCTCATAGTCTATTGAGCATTCTCAAGGGTACATAGATACAAATTAACGACTGGATTACATACATGAACTGACTACGAAATTTGAAAATCAAAGAGTGGAAACTAGGCTAAAAGGACTAAAGTAAATCTTACATTTGCATAGCTAACTTATATGTAAAAAACAAGACATCTAGTAAATTGTGCTACATAGACTTAGGAAAAGAAAAAGCAAACTAATTATCAAGCAACCGAGGTGTCACACAAGACACTAGATTGTAGGCGATGCTCACTTATGACAGAGTGCCGATGTTCTTCAACTCTTTGGATGCTATTTATTCAGAAACTCCATCCTAATCTGAATGGACAGAAGGTTTCTGTGACACCTCGGTTGCTTGATAATTAGTTTGCTTTTTCTTTTCCTAAGTCTATGTAGCACAATTTACTAGATGTCTTGTTTTTTACATATAAGTTAGCTATGCAAATGTAAGATTTACTTTAGTCCTTTTAGCCTAGTTTCCACTCTTTGATTTTCAAATTTTGTAGTCAGTTCATGTATGTAATCCAGTCGTTAATTTTTATCTACTGTATGTACCCTTGAGAATGCTCAATAGACTATGAGCGAAACGTTGGGAAAGTTTTCGTTTTCATTTCTTTCCAAAATCTGTTTGTATGTCAATAATTAACATAATGTTAAATCCTTAATTACACTGACTAACTTTCAACATTGTCTAATAAATATTCGAATAGTTTTCTTAAAGGGGATACATTATTACTACTGAAAATATTCCAATGAAATACTTTCTATCAAATCTTTCTTACTTCGGTATCAAAGGAAATTCAGCCAACGTTATTTGCTTTGATCATCTTTCAGCAGTCTCCTTTTTACCAGTCTAGTTATCAGTTATATGTTTGATCATCATCAAGTAATAATGCCATTAATTATTCAATCACGAGTGTACTATTCTCCACGGTGGTTTCCATATTCATCAACAAATAATATGCTATCTCGCGCATTGGAAAAACGTTCATTATCCACTACAACTGATCTTGTATGAGTACAGTAAATATCAACTTTTATAATGAGAAGTGCCATAAGCATCATTTACGACAAAGTAATAAAACTGCGGAATATTCACGTGTGATTTGTCTTTCACTTTTTTATCCAATAATATTGCAAGGTGAAGATGTGGAAAGTGATCTAACTCGCATGATAAATTTTATTTGTGTTCAACATAACTATTTCTGAGGGGTTTCAATTAATCCTGACACTCTGCTGCTGCCTGTCTTGACCACATCGCCTGACGGGACTTGCATTCCCCCACCACACGTTCTCCAATGTTTCAAAATTCATCAAATTTCGTCAAACTTAGTCACGTCACATTGGATTTAGAATAGAGTTGATCTGTCACTGACCCCTTGGAGGAAGGATTGGTCCCTTGGATACTCAGTTAGAATACACGATACAACTGTGATGTGATCATGAACTTCGTGGGACTGTTGTCTACACTGCAGCTACAGTGAACGGCAAAGGGGAATTTGGCACATTCAACGCTTTTGCGACAGTAGTGAGAAGCAAGAGAAGATTGCTGACGATGCAACACTCCCGAGTGTCAGCAACAAAAATGTAGGGGGGGGGAATAGAAATACCCATCTGACTAATGACTATCGATGTCAGGTTTTGTTACTGCTATGTCTTAGAATCAGTGGATGATGCCATTCAACAATTTTTTTAAGACAGCTTCAGGTACACCGTGAATATTATTGAAGAAAGCTGGTTGATGCTGCCAAATGCTGAAATTAAAAACTAGGAAGGTACGTCCGCGGATCTTGGTGCTATAGTCCGGCAGCGAGAACGAGTTTCTGCAGGGAACGAGGCCGAAAATGAGACTTTCACAGAATGATGTACACCCTATGCCTACACAGAATCTGCACGTCTGCCGAGGTCTAGTGAGTTCCTCTTCTTGTCAGACACGATCAAAGAATAACACATGTAAATCCAATGGGACGCAGATTGCAGTTTTTGGCTAAAATTAAATTTTCTTTGTTTTCGCTTATCAACTGAAAAGTATTAAGCCCAGAGTCATAATTTTTGACATAGAATGTCTTTAGGTCATTTCCTTTCATCTTTTGAGCAACTGTATCCACAATCAGCCACTTTCTCACATACATTGCCGATTAGATGCATGATACAAGCACATGCACATAATAGGAGATTACCTGAAGACATTCCATGCCACTAATTATGACATATTAATCAGAGAAAACATAGAAAATTTTATTTTAGCCAAAAACTGCAATCTGCGTCCCATCGGATTTACATGTGTTTTTCTTTGATTCTGTCTGACAAGAAGAGGAACTCACTAGACCTCGGCAGACGTGCAGATTCGTAGTAGGCATAGGGTGTAGTCTCATTTTCGGCTTTGTTCCTGCAGAAACTCGTTCTGGCTGCCGGACTGCCAAGATCGGTGGATGACATCGCCATGCGACTGTGACACGCAAATTGAATAGAAAATGCTGTGACAGTTTCGATATGTTCCTCCTTTCATCACAAATGAGACACAAATGCTGGCAAAATTGATTGACTGACAACCTGACTTTGCCGCACTCAGGCATTTCTTAGCCCAAAAATGTTCCTGAATCCCACGTCTCCTCGATCAGGTCTATTAAGCAATCGTGGTTACGTGTGAAACATTCATGTATCTTTGTTGTGCATCCTCAACGCTTTGTCTAACATGCACAATGCAACATCATGTTAATTTAGATGTTGAGTTGATACTATCTAAAATTCAACATTTCTTGTTTAAAGTCATGTTTCAACATAGAGTACAGCTTGTCACGTACGTGACGTGAAATTTATATTGAATTGAAAGTACAGACTGGTACTATGAAATTGGCATCAACTTTAAATTAACGATGAAAACTGTTTTACAGATTCAACACTCGTTCGATATTCCAAAACAATATTTCGATATTTCGTCAAAGCTCCACCAAGCGGTGGTACTGGTGACGTTTCATGGATGACATATCTCTGCTGCAGGCACCTCAATGATTCAATGATGATAATTTTCCTGATCATTGTTAACTTGAAGCCACAGATATCTGACGTCCCGCTCTGTTTGAGTTACTGGAACTAGATGATGGTCATTTCAGCTACGGAAGATCTTAGCAAGAACCTAATGAGTTTATCAGATGATTTATCAAAATGTTCACATATTTTTGTAGAAATTATTATCACCATGAATCTCTACAAATAGGCTGAAAAGATGCCGGTGCTTAGAAGACTTTTTCTACCACTGGAAGCCGCCTTTAGGTACCGTTATCATGATAGCGCATGTCCTCGACGCATTGTTTTCCATGTCAATGTTCGTTAAAGTCCTTTATTGTTAGAGATTGGGGTTGCTCATTAATTAAACCAATCTAATTATTCTGCGGCGAGACTTTATTGAATGAACAGCCTCATTATCGGATTTCTATGGCTGAAACTGTAAAACCTTGGGTTTGAATTTCACTTTTCAGCTGCAGTCGAAATTCATCGTGTTTCCTCATTTCATTCCTGTGATCAAACGTACCCTGACCGCTTTTATATTCACAAATATTGCAGTATTAATGTGCAAATATTGTCTTATTGCGCATGTCTTCGAGATGTGGAGGAATTTGAATCTAACAAACTTTTCTTTATTTCAGGTGTCACAATTCTTTTATCCTTAACCATGTTTTTGCTCTTAGTAGCAGATGCAATGCCGCAAACATCAGGAGCAGTGCCACTGATAGGTGAGAAGAAAGTCTCAGTAAATTGCAACTTAACAGCAATACAGAAAATGAATGCATAGATGGCAAACAACCTGTTGCATTGACGTTCATGAAAACGCACCACCACAGTCAATCGATTTTCATGCCTTCCAATCATGTATTTCATAATTACAACATTCAATATTTAGCATTGATCTCAAGATTTAAATGATATATAACATTATAGAGTAAGTAGTATATACATGTTGAGTGTCGACACAAAAAAGTATCTGTATACAGTGATCTGCATTCTTTTGCTGAGATTACGTTCCTGCGGTCCAAAAAAATATTTGAGCAGTTTTGAAAAAGCTTAATTTTTGCAAATATATACTACCGACATGAAGACCCTTTATAAGTAGTATGAAACAAGTTGGATATCAAAGGAATGAACATTTGCTAATAAGCATCCTAACTAAGCGGAAATTAAGCTGATAATCAACGGAATTTCATGATCCGTGTTACAATAGAAGTCTTCATGAAAAAGTCGAGATATTATTCGTGCTTTCTTGGCTGAAATTTCAAGTTTTTAATTCAATTTTCACCTGCATGATTTTATGATTCACTAAATTCATGTTTCATTTCTTGAATCTGAATAGTGATGTGGACCCATCAACATCTTTCAAGGTTAATTGAAATCATTGTCTTTGATTGTGTGATATTACTCTGCCAGTGGCAGGTTGCCTGTGATATGATCAGGCTTAAGAAAGTACTCTTGAGGTTCAGCATGAAAGTAATAGGAACATATCGAATTGCTAATTTAATAAACATTACCTCTACAAGGCTGTCATGACACGGAGGATCTGTAAAATATTATCATTTCCTTTTGCATTGCAATCATGATCAGACAATTTCGTGGTAATTTCTTCAAAACTGCAAAAATTTGCATATCTCACATTTGGTAACAATTCCAACTGTATCCCCCTTGAGTTCATTTAATAAAATCGAACGTGTATACACATTGGGGATTTAATAAATGCTGAGTTGCTGCTATGCCTAATATACCTACTCTATGTATAACATTCTTGTACCTCTGTTCATATTTTTTGAGTAGATAAAAAGAGTGAAGAAAAATGAACCAAATGGAAACACATCAGATGCTTCTCGATTGATCTTTATTTTCCTCATCAAACTTGCTGTTGCGAACAAAACTTTTTGATGAAAGTAATGAACAAAGGATACCCGAATTTTCATCCGTTGTAATGAACTACTGACGTTGGTCTAGCTGTCAGTATATGATAGTGCATTCCAACGACAAATTCTTCATACATCACATGTATTTCTTATTTTGTAAACATTATGTTTACAAAATAAGAAATTTTTATGATATTTTAACTCCTTTGTAATTCGATGAAAAATGATTATTTTCAGCTGAAACAATAAATCTGCTAAGATTTCATGAATACAGGCGATGCTACAGTGTATCTACGCATTGCTTTATGACATTCATTAGATTATTGAGTACTGATAATGAAAGCTTCCGGATAAACGCAGAAATACAAAACAAATAGCCTCTTGAGCTCCAATGACGTAGGGCGTTCATCATGTGGGCACTTGTGGAATTGTTCGACTAGTAGCTGACAACAGTGGCCCAAACTACCCATGACGTGCAGTGCACGTCACCGCTGTATTATGTTCCCATTGTTCATTCACAATTAGGAGAGTTGCAGTTATGAGCGAGTTACGTGCACGTCATGGATAGCTTGAGGTGTGTAACAGACTTGCCTTCGGGGCTCAAAAAGTTAATAGTGCTCAAATCATCTTATCATGCAAAAGTGTCCTAATGATCTAATGGTGAATAATTGTGACTCAACATTAGAATTTAATGTTCTATGCTACATAGGACAATCAATTGTGCAACGCCACGAAAGATAAGCAAATAGCATTGACGTCGGAAAAGTTGGAAATACAAGAACGTTTACATCAGAACGATAACGATAACCAAAGCGATGAACTGAAATAAAATTGCTCTACATGTGTAATAGCATGGGTGCTGTACACAGTAGCCCGATTTTCTGCACAATGAATAGTTGAGCTGAACGATGGAATGAATCTTTACGGTTTTATCGCTTTCGGTCTGATGTGAACGTGTCTTGACATGTGATAAACAAGAACGTTGTCTACAAAGTCACCTGTTAAAAATGCCTCAATTTCTACATCGGTGGCACATTCAGAAGGCTGCACATCAGGAAAAATGAAAACACACAGAACAAAAGATTCTATGAATATTTGCTTTTTAACCATGTCTCACACATAAGTGTCATTGAATCACACAGATCATAGACTTCTTTCTCTAGACAGATGGGTTGCAACATGGTCAACAATCTTGCATTAGACTACCTTCCAGGATTGCGTGAAAGTGCATGTGGAAGTGATTGTATGCATTAATAAAAGCAAGCACCCATTGTATAAGAGGCTCTACAAAGAGATGAAATAACCGGTCTAGTATTGGATGATGGATCAGAAATCTAAGGAACACATTCCTTCTAGAAGAGTCAATAATCTCCGATGCGTCTTTACTTGACTTTATTGCAATATTCCGGTAACCTTTTGTTGCTCTTTTTCTTGTCTGCTGCTAAATATTTCTTTAAATACAGAAATTGGCAGTAGAGTGTCGCTCCGCACTATCAAACTTTTGTAGAATGTATGCACACAAGTCAGGTAGAAAATGATTTCAAATGTGCTCACTTGTCTGTCAGCAGTGACTTTTACAATCTTAAAATCACGGGTTATTGATGTGAATCTCAGAGAAGTCTAACTGAATTGGCACAGAAAGTGATTGTAAATTGTTATTTCCCTTTCAGGTATGTATTTCGCATGTATTATGATCATGTGCTCCCTATCGGTTGGATTCACGGTTCTTGTTCTCAATTATCATCATCGGAGCTCGGAGCCGAATCCTGTTCCACTATGGGTAAGTGAATACTGATATTTTGATAAGACGACAATGACTGGGATGCTCATGCTTCATAAAATGCAATTTTCGGGTTTTCAATTTTTATCGCAGTAATGAGTCTAAGCATTTCAAGATGCTTTCTAATTCGTTTCAAGCGTCATCACTATTGTAAAGGAAAATATTAAAATGCATCTAGTAGCTTTAAAAGGATAGAGGATAAGTATCGATTTTCGGTTCCTTCAGTAATTAGCCATAAAGAGACCCACTGGGGCGTCATATCTGCAACAAATGATGTACAGGGATAGATTAACTTTCACATTCATCATTGAAAATATCTCTGACTTTTCATATTGAAATCCTACAGTGAGAAAGTGCACGTAGATATTTATTGATCGCTGGATGATAGACATGGAAGTGGATAATAGACTTTCTATGGTATTTTTGATTTCTATAAAAGATGACCTACCTCTATGTGCAAAAAGGATATTAAAATCCCACTGATTTCAAGAGGCTTCACTATAGGTGACATGCCAAGCTCAATTACGCGTAATTACGCATGACCCTAAACATCCGTGGCTATGCGTGACATTGCTGCAACGTCTGTCGGCAGCCCTGTTATATAGACTTTGCGTCTCATGTGTCTGCATGTATCAGAGGCTAAACAATATGATAGGACCTCAATTTCATGCTCAGGGAAGACAGAATGTGTATAAGCGGTTCATCCGTGGTTCAAGCGGCAACGCAGACAACCGTAGACGACGCGCAAACTATAAACGCTCGACCGCGCGTATTCATAAACATTCCCCATGTTTTAACAGCATCAAATCAAGTGATTTCTGACTCTTTGTGCAGCGCGTATGTACGCGCGTAGAAGTATAGAATGTCCTTAACCACGGATGTTTGGGGTGTTCCGTAATTCCGCGTGAATTACGCGTGGCATGTCACCTAATGTTGTATCAAATGCTATTCATTCTCCGAGCCGGCGAGGAACTTTGTATGACTTATGATACGGGTTGTCACCATGAAATGAACCGAATAAAGCACATTTCACGATTCCATGGCTATGAATCGCCCAAGATTAACAACAAATAAAGCAGTCGATGTTCCACTTATCAGTAGAATGAGAAGTCAGCAAGATTGTCATCGCCTGGTAAGAGTGGAATAAATACTAAACCTAACACAAAGACCATTACGTTCAGCTAAGGAACCATCAAATGGAGAGATTTAGCCCATAATTCACCCTAACGAGAACAAGGAGTTGATTATGAGATAGGGTCACATACAGTCAGAGGCGTCGCTAAGGACACATCATTGGGGGGGTGTTTGCTAAATTGTACCTGATTTACAACTAAGAACCAAAATTTACCTGATTATTGCACACACGCATACTCACACACACATTCCAACACGTTTCATGATTATATCCTGCAGAAGAGGTACCTAGTCATCTACTCGGCCGGAAATGACGCCTATAAATGAAAAATAATTTAATTGGTGGTTTATACGAATATTATTCATATTGAGTAGTCTCGACTGCTAGGGAAATTTTCGATGGTGTTTGCATCGAGAAAGTTAACACGCTGTTAACAATAAACTTCTACGCACAGAGAGGACGGTGTGCCTTATTCATACCGTGCGCTTTCCGCGGTGCGCGTGTGACTGACGCGGTATGAGGAAGGTTCGATGAAATCCACCGGAGAGATGACGTCATCTCCTCAAGGGACAACGCAATAGCCAGAACTTATATGAATCAACGGCTAAATACACTACACAGCTAGGCAGAATGAGTTGCAGGCTTTTCAGCGTCAGGTGATTCAGTGCCAATATTCACTGGCCACATTATAGGTAGGGTACTGGAATTACATTTTAATTGCACTTAGATATTTTAAATTTAGCAGAGCTAACTCACATCGCCTTATGCTCAATTTTTTAAGAAAATGCGAGGCGACTGTTCCTCCCACAGAATTAGATTCATCTGCGCGGGCTTCGGTTTCCTAGAAAGGAAGAGTTTATATGTAACCTTAATATCGAAATGGTACATCACAGAATTAGACAACTTGCTCCTTCTCGAATGGATAATTCGTGTATCGCTTGCTATTGGAAATGGCAAACAATAAGCTGTCAGCAGAGGACAACAGAGCCAGTGAGAGATGCGTGCGTGCTGTGATATCACTTCGCACACACCAAAACACACATCGATGCCTGGCTTCCATTCAATGTATGCACCATACAGTGAGCAATGCCGAGGAGAGGATGTGAAATCATCAAGTGAACTAATTTTCGTACGCCTGCTACTTTCTTTAATAATGATCGGAAGGGCCAACATTATGGAGAAAACGTGTGGGCAATGATCTGAATTCTTCGAATCTGAAGGAATTTTGGCAATCGAAGCACTTTGCTGGAACTCACATTAATCCTTTTAATCCTCACATTCACATTAATCAATTTTTTTTTCCTATCTCTGTAAGGTATAAGGAATTCCTCTTTGCCCACCTAATAGGTTCCTCTATGTGCCGTCCATCACATTCTTCTATCACATTCATTAATCACACTTCTAGCAAAACAAAGCAGATAAACAAAATATTTAATTCTGTGGTTCCTCCAGCTCGCATATACAGTCATCCCGGGTAGAGGTCGTTTTCAGCGCGCTATGTTTGACCGCTTTCGCGTGACAAATCAATATCATCGACAGCAACTAACCATATACTTTCTGGTGTCTAGAAAGGGTAAGAATTTCCCGACATTATGAATTGTTTTTGTGACAAGACGTGTTTTTGTGGCTAAGAACAACGGCAGTGAATATTGGAGCTGAATCGCCGGCAAACCGGCGGTTTACCTGACATTTCTCATTTTACCTGAATCTTTTAATAATTTCATATTGGGGGGGTCCCCCACACCCCCCCCCCGGTCGCGACGCCTCTGCATACAGTATTCGAAGTCTTTTTGGGATTCCTTCTGTGCGCACGTAGTCCGAGAACGCGTGCTTGATGGCTGTGTCCGGGTAGAGATAGTTTGGTCTGGTTACTTAGTGTCAGGGCTGGTTCTTGTGGGTTCCTGGCCCGTGCGAGCTAGTGCTGATGACAGGGAGACACCTCTGTAACTGGCAATGTTTCCCTGAGACGCCAAAGTCGGCGCTAGTGAGCACGTCCCTGATATTGTGGAGGATTGTTGACAGGGTTGTCTTCGTTGGAAGTCAGCATGACACAGGTGCAAACGAACCGGTGTTATGGAGGTGGATGGGGACCTTCCCATTAGAGAAGCTGTCCCTTGCCGGCTGAAGTGTCCCTGCATCCTTTGTAACATATCAGGGCCTCCGACAGTGGTGCAGGGCTGCTGTCAGTTTGTTGCTGGGTGGATTGGACTAGATTGTGCTACTGTAGTTCCCACTCCGCATCTTCGGGTGTAGGTGATGGTGAAAGTCAATGCCCTGCTGACAGATCGACATTTTTCTGCACGAGTTTCTGCAGGGAACGAGGCCGACAATGAGACTTTCACAGAATGATGTACACCTCATAGTCCGGCAGCCAGTACGAGTTTCTGCAGGGAACGAGGCCGAAAATGCGACTTTCACAGAATGATGTATAACTCATAGTCCGGCGGCCAGCACAAGGTTCTGCAGGGAACGAGGCCGACAATGAGACTTTCACAGAATGATGTGCACCTCATAGTCCGGCAGCCAGCACCAGTTTCTGCAGGGAACGAGGCCGACAATGAGACTTTCACAGAATGATGTGCACCTCATAGTCCGGCAGCCAGCACCAGTTTCTGCAGGGAACGAGGCCGACAATGAGACTTTCACAGAATGATGTGCACCTCATAGTCCGGCAGCCAGAACGAGTTTCTGTAGGGAACGAGGCCGACAATGAGACTTTCACAGAATGATGTACACCTCATAGTCCGGCAGCCAGTACGAGTTTCTGCAGGGAACGAGGCCGAAAATGAGACTTTCACAGAATGATGTATAACTCATAGTCCGGCGGCCAGCACAAGGTTCTGCAGGAAACGAGGCCGACAATGAGACTTTCACAGAATGATGTACACCTCATAGTCCGGCAGCCAGCACGAGTTTGTGCAGGGAACGAGGCCGACAATGAGACTTTCACAGAATGATGTGCAACTCATAGTCCGGCAGCCAGCATAAGGCTCTGCAGGAAACGAGGCCAAAAGTGAGACTTTCACAGAATGATGTACACCTTATGCCTACACAGAATCTGCACGTCTGCCGAGTTCTAGTGAGTTCCTCTTCTGGTCAGACAAGATCAAAGAAAAACACATGTAAATCCAATGGGACGCAGATAGAAGTTTTGGTTAAAATGAAATTTTCTTTGTTTTCGCTTTTCGAGTGAAAGTACTAAGCCCAGAGTGATAATTTTTGGCATGGAATGTCTTCAGGCATTTCCTTTCATGTTCATGCACCCCTGTCTATAAAGCTAATCACATTTAGATTTGGCCAGCCTCTTCATGTCAGCAAACACAAACATTTTGAGCAACTTTATCCACATTCAACCACATTCTCACATACATTGCCGATCAGAAGCATGACAATAGCACATGCACATGAAAGGAAATGACTAGATGACATTATACACGTCATAAATTATGTCTCTGGGTTTAATACCTTTCAGTTGATGAGCGAAAACAAAGAAAATTTTATTTTAGACAAAATCTGCAATCTGCGTCCCATCGGATTTACGTGTTTTTCTTTGATTCTGTCTGACAAGAAGAGGAACTCACTAGACCTCGGCAGACGTGCAGATTAGTAGTAGGCATAGGGTGTACATCATTCTGTGAAAGTCTCACTTTCGGTCTCGTTCCCTGCAGAAACTCGTTCTGACTGCCGGACTATGAGGTGTACATCATTCTGTGAAAGTCCCACTTTCGGTCTCGTTCCCTGCAGAAACTCGTGCTGGCTGCCGGACTATGAGGTGTACATCATTCTGTGAAAGTCCCACTTTCGGTCTCGTTCCCTGCAGAAACTCGTGCTGGCTGCCGGACTATGGAGACACGACTTCTCCAGACGAGTCGCGAGCCGATGCATTTTGCGAATTTTCAAGCCGAGCCGAATTGATGAGCCGCACCAATCTTCAGTAAAACATGGCTAACATTTAGCCTGATAGATCTATACCGGCCGGCTTTAATTCATTAGTAAATGACAGACTGCAGAACATTGACTGTATATTGAGGAAAATGTATGCATCATCAATGTGTTTTTGTGGGAAAATCAATTCATTTTTGGCTACTGGTAAAGATATGTAATCCAGTACAACCTGTTCAGGTCTACATTCCTTCATATCATCTCATTGTAAATATCATTTTCAAATTCCTTATAGTTTAAACTTCTAATCTTTTGTACCTGAAGATGATTGCTGGATGGCGATTGAAAAATTTTGCATGTTAGAAAAATAACAATTAACATCTTTAAAAACCTGACTCTTTCCGACTCAACTATTACGCAATGACTGGTCAGGGCATTTTCCAAATAGAACTTATTTTTGCCGTCTGCATTCTTGATTTGAATTAGTAACGATAGTATTACAATCTTGTCGAGAGTCAGGTGCAAGTTGAATAGATGCAATTTTAATACAGCTGTGCTTACCAGTTGAATTTCCTGCGACACCTATTATCCTACCAATTGTCTTGAGCCTCTCCACCATCATCTGCATTCATTCGCCTCTTACCTACCGAAACAATGTACCTAAACCTATTGGAAAGAAACAGAAAAAAAGTATATCCACTAATCAGTGACAGAACCTAATCTTAAACATAAGCATGTTCTAACTCAAAGCGGTCAATGGGAGGTCTTCTTCTGTGGATGGCTGAGCGTTCCTACGTTTTAGAGTCATCGATATTAGACCGCAAGCTGACTACTCTACTCGCATGCACTCTGTGTCTGTGTTATGCGAGTAGACACAGTGTGCACACTCTTGTATGTGCATACACTCTTGTCTGTGTAAAGTCTCTGTGTTATGCGCTCTACAAGCTTCTTGGCCTCCTCACCGAACCCTCCACATGCACTCACTGCAAACGGGAGACAAACTCATTCCAATTCCCGACATTTTCGCTATTGTTAGCGATCTTGCACGCCTCTGAAGCTCTCAGATAGCAGGTAAAAGGCGAACATAATTTTTGTGAATGATTTTTTGAAGAGAATAAAACAACTACATGTGCATCTATTAAATAGATGAATTTCGATATCATCGTTTGTCGCAGCGCAGGCTACAATTTGAGAAAAGGCGAAAAGATATAGTCCTATGCTATTACAACACATTTCATCAGTACCAGCTTGAATATCAAAAACTTGCATTGCTGAGTTTTGACAAAGGCAAATCGCTTATATGTTGCTAAGTGAGTGAGCTCTACATTGTATATACTTGACACTATAACCACAATCCTGTGTTATGTAGACACAGTCGTGTGTTATGTAGACACAATCCTGTGTTATATAGACACAATCCTGTGTTGACACAATCCTATGTTATATAGACACAATCCTATGTTATACAGACACAATCCTGTGTTATGTAGACACAATCCAGTGCTATGTAGACACAATCCTGCGTTATATAGATACAGTCCTGTGTTATGTAGACACAGGCGTGTGTTATATAGACACAATCCTGTGTTGACACAATCCTATGTTATATAGACACAATCCTATGTTATACAGACACAATCCTGTGTTATGTAGACACAATCCAGTGCTATGTAGACACAATCCTATGTTATATAGACACAATCCTATGTTATATAGACACAATCCTGTGTTATGTAGACACAATCCTGCGTTATATAGATACAGTCCTGTGTTATGTAGACACAGGCGTGTGTTATATAGACACAATCCAGTGTTATGTAGACACAATCCTACGCTATATAGACACAATCCTATGTTATATAGACACAATCCTATGTTATATAGACACAATCCTGTGTTATGTAGACACAATCCTATGTTATGTAGACACAATCCTATGTTATGTAGACACAATCCTGTGTTATGTAGACACAATCCTATGTTATGTAGACACAATCCTATGTTATATAGACACAATCCTATGTTATATAGACACAATCCTGTTATTATCAAGTAAGATCAAATGTGAATGAATAATTAACCTTTGCTTCACGTCACTACTCTCTCAATGGGAGTGCTGTCTGAATACTGTCATATTCAGACTTTAGATTGACCGTTATGGCACTTCGCATGCCCTTTTCTCGGATTGCCTGTGACAATATTTTAAGCCAAGGTGAAGCGAGGAGAAATGAAGACCAGCCATGGGGTGGGCGGATTACTACCGTCATCTTGGCTCTCTTTAGGAACAAGCACGGAACCTCGCAGGCACCTGCTTGCCTCAGACCTATTATTCTTCGTCGATCTCTGATCATACATTCAAATGTTCAGTGAGTTGTCGATCATCCATTTTCTTGCTCTTCCTTCCAGATGAAGAAGTTGATCAACACTTGGTTGGCGAAGATATTATTCATGTCACCGCAGAAAAATGATAAAGAAGAGGAGGAAGAATCGTATCCACCTGGTCCTCCACTTCAATCTTCTCCCTCCGTCAGAACGAATCAAGGCAAGAGCCGGAAGAGCAGGAAACAGACTGACAACGGTGGAATGGCAGAATTGGATCTTGCTGCGAGAGCATCCAGATCTTTACTCGCCAATGTGCTGGACCTAGATGATGATTTTCGCGCCGTTAACTTCACTGCCAACTCCGGAAGGCAGCATATGATGAATTTCGGAGGGTCGCCGCCTGATTACAGCTCCTGCATTGTTCCCAACAACGCTAAACTGGATACCTCAAGTCTCTGCGGTGGCGTCTCTTATCTTCCCAACTCTCCTCCCCGACAGCATCGAAATTATCAATCTGTTCCACACAGTGACTCTTTCTTTGACGAAACAGCGATTCATGGATCCCACGGTCACCTTGCCAGCACCGGGAGATTGGCTGGACCGAGTGGAAGCAGTCCAGCGGTCGCCAATTGCGATAATCACAAATCTTCAGGAGTGACCGATGGACTCGGTGTCTTCGGGTGCTCCACGAGAACGGAGCTTGTAGCTATCCTCCGTGAGCTTCGTGTTATCACAGCGAAGATCAGAACTGACGAGGAAGATGGACAAACTGCATCCGAGTGGAAATTCGCAGCACGTGTTATAGATCGGTTCTGCCTTGTGATCTTTTCAATCTTTACTGTAGTCTCTACATGTGCAATCCTTATGTCAGCTCCAAATGTGTTTCGGTCTTGATGAAACTGTTTCTCAATCCTCTTAAAATGTCTTCTCTTGTCTATAACAGAATCATGATGAGCTTGAACAAATGTCTTGTGGAGAAAATCCATCTGTAAGTCCACCTGGGATGGTCTGCATTGATGAGACAAATTTCAACGTATAACGTCAACTACCTAACTGCTCGGCTGACTACATAATGCACGGCTGGGCATTGTGTTCGTATGCATGGCAACATACGAATTCGTATGTCAAGTTCGTATATCTTCAATTGCTAAAATGCTGAACCGCAATATGTTGATTCAAGATTATTGTAATCTCGCAACATTACATTGCTGAATTACGGTTACAGCACAAACATGCAAAATAAATGACCCTTGTTTATACTCGGAAGCACATTAAGCACGGAGCCTTTCTTCCACGTGGTCAAGTTTTTATGTATCCCACTCTCATTCCTTTTGCGCTGAGTGTTTAGCAAGAATGCAGAGTGTGCCTATTTCAAAGTCTTAGGTTTGACCCGACCAAGATTTGAATAAAGGTCTCCCGGACGCAGAGCGAACACTCTACCACAAGGACACAGCGCCGGGTTTAATTGCGGTTTATTATCATATTGCAAATCTTGGCACACTGGATCCTTTCTGCATGATACATAGTTATCCAGCAGCATTTGATGTGGTCATCTGTGTTGGAGGCAGAAATCCCAAGCAAGCTGCTGGCCATGCTGCAATGATACTTGCAGATATCCTTGCCTTGTGGACTGATGGTCCCATGTTCAAAGGAATATTTCATTGCATTATCCGCAGTTCTTCATTGAACGAGAATGAATGAGAATTTTTGGACATACCAAACCTTTTGTTGATAGTTTCTCGTAATCAATTTTGGACATTTGAACAGCGTCTCAAAGACCACGACTGAATCTCTTGCTCATAAACATTGCAGATGGGAAGACGTCACAGTGAGAATTCTTC
This sequence comes from Prostheceraeus crozeri, assembly GCA_907163375.1. Taxonomy (NCBI): domain Eukaryota; kingdom Metazoa; phylum Platyhelminthes; order Polycladida; family Euryleptidae; genus Prostheceraeus; species Prostheceraeus crozeri. The sequence goes on along the minus strand of CAJQUW010002206.1, from coordinate 20,906 downwards.
ATTTTCTAACAAAATTTTGAATTAATGACAATTTCAAAATCCAAATTTTTGTAGCGTAACAATATCAAAGTAGTGACAAGATACCTTCAGATTTGTTTCAATCAATGCATGTGCATGAATTTGAGGTGGAAAACGATGTTGAAGCTCTCAATGAGAATCTTCTGTTAGTTATCCCAGTGTATTCTGATCACATTTAGCTCCTTCAAATCTACCATCGCCTTCGTGAGAAGACTTCAAAGCAAAATGTACAAAGTTGTTCTTCTCAAAATTCTCTGTGATCATTGTGATTGATGCACATATGCGTCTGTACAATTATTTGATTGCATTGACTGGTAGACGTAAACCAAAAATTGTGTAAATAGACATGTCAGAAGATTGTTTTAGTAATGACAGTCTAAATTCTCTGTTTTTATACAACCTTCCTTCCTTCCACATTTGTTCCAGTTTGAGTCTACTTTGACTGACTGTGCCGTGATTTATATTTTGTTTTTCTTCGCCGAAGCCACTGCTCATCAAAATTTCTCCAAGGTTTTGAAATGTTTTTGAAGACAACTCAGATAATGATCGCTCAATACTGCCACTGTTATCAAATGTCACAGCGCGAGTTGGCTTGGACAATATTTCAACGAAGAATGGAAAGAGAACACTCTCCTTCAATCAGAGAGAGAAAATATTTCCACTTTTAAATGCTCTGATGATGAATTTTGTTAGTATGGTTGAATAGTATTATCAATGTGATCTTTATCATAATCAAAACCTGAATTATGATTCGCTTCCTACCTATCCGGTATCTAGAGACAAGGAAAGTTGTTATTTTATCATTGAGCATGGAAAATATTCTACGGTGTTTCAAAAGTATCTTTCAAATCAGAGACCTAAATAATTAGTTATATAGTATACCAGATTTATTGCATAGTTGTAGAATCGTATTTCAGAATCCCTTCTATATTTGATAAAATTTGTTCGCAGGGAAAATCTTGGTAGAGAGGGATTTTATCGCGGATATCTATGGTCCTAATAATCTGGCATACTTTATAACGGATAGATCGTAGCTATACGATTTTCTGACATAGCTCGTGAAATCATTTGATATATCCCCCGGGATTCAGATTAAACCTTGCCTGTTTTCTACTACGTAACTTTATATTTAGAACAACAGGAAAATAGGATGGTACAAAAGTATAAAAGTAAACGTATAAAATTACTCCACTGTGTAATTTTCCTAATCATGTGTCAAAGAATACACTCTTATTTGTACTGCAATTTCAATATCCAGATGAAGTTCTATCTTGGTTAATTTCCCTGCCCTGAAGGCAAGATATTAATGCTAAAAACATGGAGCGTTACCAAGACAACTGGATAAGTCAGATCTCGTAGATATCTAATAAGATGTCTACAAATAAATGTCTGAGAACGATGAATTTTTAAAGCTATCTATGCCCCAAAAAGAGGCCTAGAAATAAGAGTGGCATTCTCTAAAACAGTGAGAGGATGATTTACATGTGATTAGCAACGATATCTCGTGACGACTAACCAATTTTCTAGACTAACCAATGGGTTAGTCGTCCCTCCTATCCCGGCTAATCACATGAAATCCTCCTCTAACTACTACATAGTGATATGGAATGTAAACACCTGAGATGGACTGTTTATTTGGATTTCTATCGATCAAGAATATCTTGGTTAATCATTGTCAAAGAGACATGGTTTAAAACGGTTATATCATGGCTGAAGCCTCACTCTCGGGCAATTGTTCATGTAAACAATTCGTGGACTTCGCACTCGAGATGTTTACATGCAATTGCCTTGTTGAGATCTGCTAAACTAGATTTAACCATGATATAACCTTTACGAATCGCATAGCAATCCTCTATCCATTGCATGTCTGCGGGTATAGAAGTAGACAACAGTATCCTTCAATGTCATTCTATGCACTCGCTCAGCCATAGAAATTAAACAATACCATAGAAAGTCCCAGAATGGAAATTGAATGAAAATTATGGCACACTCCGGGGGAACTTAGTTGGGGCAAAAAGCAAATTTTGCGAACTGGCTTTTTTGTTTTCTGGTTAACATTTTAAAGTATCAAGTCAATTTGTGATCTGGATTGTTGCCCTTTGTCCAAAGATCATGTGCATAAAATCAATAATGAATTTACAGAACACTGCGCTGACAGGATGATAAAGAAAGAAATCCTTTAAAACGTTCCGTACGCTCATCATTTTGAAATATCGCTCCTATAATCTATCAAGAGTATAATCAGACACATATGCAACTTGTAATGTGGATTTACAAAAAATGCATTACTCTAGCTTGAAAACAGAGGCCAATAAAGCTTTAAGTATTCATTTTACTTTAAGGAACTTCCCTGCTCATTATATTCGAACAATTTTCAAAATCTTTGCATGCTTTCGAATATTAGCTCCCAAATATATGATCACACTATATCACATGTGTCATTCAATGAATAATTGAAAAGTTCCAGCGACATTCAATTTATCTGAGTGATGATTGTAGCTAAGGAAGCTTTCAGTGTGTTTATTGCAGAAAAGCGCTAGGTTTCTTTACCGCTTGACAGAGAAATTATCCAATAATTAAGATTTTTTATCTGTGAATTCTTGGGATGTTCTCATAACCACTCCACTGACCACTCATAATCATGGCTCTGTGAAACAAATTTTAAATCGTTTTCCAGTATTGAAAAAATGGATAATGGTTGTCAATGACTGCTACGCATAGAAACAGCATATTAACCATTAGAATAGTGGGCTATTTCATAATGAAACAATACCATCACCTCACTTAAAATTTTCTTCATCAAAATCCTATAATTTGCTGTCATCCACTTCCACAACCAACTTGGCAAATAGTTTGACTATGATACAATGAATTAGATCGAAGCTGATTTGCAAACCATAGATTTTTCCATGTGCCATCATTGTGCATAGGCAAGATGTCAAACTTCCATTCTAGTGTACTATTATCTACTTCTATACTCTCAGCTATCAATAATGCAATCAATATCCAAATTTCATCTGCAAATCTTTGTACATAGTTCAGTTCTATTTTATTTGACGTAGAAATGCAACTTGTTCAACTGAAACATCAAGCCACTAAATTTTCAATCTCGGTCAATGAAATGCTTCCATCCGCAGCTTCGGACTCCCACAGACAATCTAATGCTCAGTATACTGTTCAGGTTGTGAAGTAGCTCATTATTCAGGCTGCATGCAGATCGTTGCCATGCGCACATTCTTCCAAAGAAGACAAGCTAATTTCAATGTTATTGCACTCAGATTCGTACAGACTACAATCCGATCAAACAGCTACAAAGCCAAAAATTGACATGAGCAGTAATATATTGGGCACAGAGTGTGTCAATTTCTTCGTTCAGTGATTTATTTTTGACAAAAGACAAATCAATGGACCACATGAATAGATGTTACATCGTCACTTTGAAGAGCGTCGATTTGCGTAAAATTTTCTGATGGTCGTAGATTTTTGGCTACTAAATTTGAGTCACGGTAGAACACCTGCTATTCAAGTGACGTTGATCATTTTAATGATAATAAATTTTCCGTGAAATAACCAATAACGGTACAACACACTAAGTTTTGAAATCAAGCCGTTTCTTGCTATTTACAAATGGTTAATTACGATTAACCTAACCTGAATAGACATTTTCTAAAATGCAAACAACACTCAGTGGTCCAACTTTCAAAGTCAAAAAAATCAGGTGGAATTGAAAACCTTGATGTTCTTTTAAATACACTCCATCAGAAAAACAAGTAGAATGTGCAAAAGATATATGGAGAGGATTCGAAAGGTCTTTGTAGACAGTTATAATAATATCTATAGTTAAAGTATCATAAATAATATTCCTTTTCAAATTCATCTTTATAACATTTTTGAATAATCTTTGGAGTCAAACTCTCAAACAGAATGTATACTGCTGCTTCTGTAACTACAGATCAAATTACAAATGATATTGCTTCATGTTGTACATGGCTAACTAACTAATTACCACAGGAGCGCATTTATATTGCTTAGTGATATGAAAGAAAAGTTGTCTAGAGTTGCAACTTCTTCTTTCGTCGATAGCTTTCCTTGATAGTGAATACTATCTGAAAGTAATTTCCTTTATGAAATATATAAATCTGTGATACTACTGAATATGAATATACAGTAGCAAAGAATATCAGTCATCATTAAAAGAAGAAGTAATTCAGGTTGATAAAATGTTCTCAGCTCTTAGTTTGTTGATTCAGGCAGATTTAGTAATTGTGAAACTTGTGTGAATGCGTGTGTGTGTGTGTACATTTACTTGATCAAGTGTAGATAGAGGTGCGAATGCAATTGAAGGTAGACATATCCGCCAGCTGTTGGTATATTCCGTTGATTGATATGTTTGAGTAGCATAACTTCGTTGGAAGTCAGAGAAATAATATAATAATTCAAAAATCAAATAAATCTCAACTCATGAATAATTGGCTTTTTCTTCTTTTTTGAACTGTAAGCTTGAATCAGTCACGTCTTGAATTAGTCTGATTTAATTACTGCCGCTTTACACCTGTTTTGAGACATGTCGATTACACATCCGATTTTCTGCGGAATAATGACGGTTTTGAAATCTGATATGATAGACGTGGATAAAAGTTCATGGTGATTTGTAAATTAAATATGAAATATGCATTTATCGAATAATAATTGCAAATTTGTAGGTAACTTTCTAATAGCAGCCAAATTTAGTCAAGACATTTTTGAAAACTATTTTAGATATATGATGTGGTATGAAGCATTTCATATCATTTGTTGACTCAGTCCATTTTTGAATTCATGTCTATAGGCCTACCATTTTCTTGATTTTAGCTTGCTTTTTATTGTTTCACTTCCTGAAGGCAAATTCTCAAGAAAGTTGTTTATCTAAATTAAAATGCCTAATTAAAGTCAATTTTGATAGCGATTAATAGAAAATCCGAAATATTCTCTGTGTGTTCATTGTCATAATCAAAGATAGCAGAAATCAATACTATTTTGTTGAGTAGCCATTGCTTTCAAAGCTCTTGATATTCTTCGCGGCAAGTGATTCCAGCAGTAGTTGGTATTCATGCTGAGAATCCTCCATCCATGCCTGCTTGATGCTTATGAGGAAGATACTGCACATTGAGGATTACTCTGGATTTCATGCTGCTGACAATTTTCAACTAGATTCAGGTCAGATTCTTCCCGACTCATTCCAAATCCTTAATCCAATTTCCATCAAAAAATTTCGTGTTTTTATAACGAATGGCATTGGGCACTATCTTGTTGATAAATGTCAGTCTGCGAAATATTCACCATTGTCTTGAAATGCCTCACTACTGAATTCAGTAGAACATCCTTTTCAAGCATTGGAAATCCACTTATACAACCTAAAACAGACCCCACTAGGTGATATGCCACGCTCAACCACGCGTAATTACACATGACCCCAAACATCCGTGGCTATGCGGGATATTGCTGCAGTATCTGTTATATAAGTTAGTATAGTAGGCTGGCAGTCCTGTTATATAGACTTTGCGTCTCATGTGTCTGTATGTATCAGAGGCTAAACAATATGATAGGACCTCAATTTCATGCTCAGGGAAGATAGAACATGCTTAGCGGTTCATCCGTGGTTCAAGCGGCAACGCAGACAACCGTAGACGACGCGCAAACTATAAACGCTCGCCCGCGCGTATTCATAGACATTCCCCATGTTTTAACAGCATCAGATCAAGTGATTTCTGACTCTTAGTGCAGCGCGTATGTACGCGGGTAGGAGAATAGAATGTCTTTAACCACGGATGTTTGGGATGCTCCGTAATTACGCGTGAATTACGCGTGGCATGTCTCTTAGTGCCAGACCATGATGGACGGTGAATGATTTAATGAACTTCAGTGCTAGATAGAACTCGTATCTAATGACAAAGGGTATTTTAAGAGTCATATTGAAGAGGAACACACTCAATTTTCGCGGTGGGTACTAAAATTTAGAATGGAAAGCATAGCATGCATTGCGAGAGAGAGAGTCCCTTGTTTATGCAACTAATCATATATATTATCACAAACTTTTTTCCACGTCTGTACTACGCCAACTCGAAATATACTTACTGGAAAAGTAAAATTATTAGGATGAAGAGTACGCAACTTAATAACAACATTCATGCAATCTATCAGCTTGCACAAATATATTTGAATTGGCTTGCTTCAAGAGAGTCTCCAGTTCTGTCACTTCAGATCAGGGAGTCGGAGTCCCGGAGTCCTATCATTTTTGCTGGAGTCGGAGTCCTATCAGATTATAAGACTCCGGACTCCGGCATATAACTAGACCCGAAATATAATACAAACAAATCATTTATCCTCGTACATAGCTGTCAGTGTCTTGTTGTCAACTTTCTCCGTCAAACAAAAGTACAGAGACAGCAGTGCATGCAAAGCTTGTAATAGTTGAGGGAATGACCCGTGATGATGAAAAAAGGATTGTCTTTTCACTCGGTGATTTAATAGAGAAGACAAGCCTTCCTAGCCTCGATCACACCTATGAGCTAAAGGTCACATCAGAGACAAAAACGAAATACTAGCTTGTTTGAGAACATTACCTCTTACCCTCACGTTAAACATGTGTGATGGCTCCTCTAAATCGCATATTAAAATCAAAAGTTTACTCACATTTTTTGGAGAAGGATCCCTGTGGGAACGCATCTTGCTAATATCAACAGATTATCTGGCGAGGTAGCGATTCTGTGGATATTTTATTAAAGGTTCATTTTCTTCTAAAGACTATCTCCGCATGTGAAAATGGTCATCATCTATCCAAAAATATGTGTAAAATTAAAAAAACGACAGTTGGCGAAAAAGTTGCTATATTAAGTTGGTAGATATTTGTTTACTAATGCGAGCTGATTTTTCGCCAACCGGCGAAATCGTGGATATTGTAGCAACTAATTAGTGGTAAGTAGTAGTGTTCGTATATAAACTTTACATGAAAATATATTGTATACTCAGTCTGATCTGATAAAAGGGATCTTTTTTAATTCACGAAGGCTTAAGCTAAAAAAGTATTTATCTTCCATAAATGTAGCAGTAAATACTATTATATTATTCAAATATTTGTCATTGTTGTTAATTACTGAATGTCAAGAGATGTTATGAAAATTGATATAAGCGGATTCTCTGTATTCTTATCATTATCAAAGAATCATAGTCTGCACTTATTTCTTAGATAGATTAGCCATACAACTGTATGCGGGTGATGGTGAGGAGGTGAGGGAGAAAATAGAGCATCGGCTGTAGAGGCGGATTACTAAAGAAAATAAGAGAGAAAGTCAAAAGTAAAAGTGGCATACAGAGCGCGAATTGTCGCCGGCGAACTTCGCCAACGAATATACTAAAAATTATAACTGAACTATTGCATGATAATATGTAGCTGATTATCTGCCAGCTTTTCGCCAGATTCGTTCCCACAGGGATGGGGATTTTACTGCCTGGTAACCGTGTGAAGCACAGATCAACAAGATTGGAGGAGCCGAGTCGTGTGCATCCAACCTAAAGCCAAACTTGATAAACTTTCATCGAAAATGATTGATAATTGATACAGCAATGATCACTAAAGATAGGTTCAGGTAAGCCTGTCGTCTATAATGCAGGTTGGCAGTTTATTTTTTTCAAAAACTAGACTATATATGCTAGCCACCCGGAGCCGGAGTCGGAGTCCTATCAAAATGATAGGACTGCGCATCCCTGCTTCAGATATCGGCTTTATATATTATGTAGGCTTAATCACGTTAAAAACATCAACCAAGTGAAGCAAAAATGTCAACCGTCCTGAGCTTTCGAGATATATGATGTGTAGAGACGTTCAACTTAAAGAACTGATCAGATTGAGTGTGTTAACAAATGCAGTTAATGTACTTACCATGAAGTACTAATAAAGTGAAATACAAGTATTCCCTCATTGGAGCTATCCTTGTGGTGTCTTTTGCTACAATCCGGCCAGCCGCACATCTTTTGTATGGCAATTTCATCCATCTTTTATTGCATTCCATTGCTAGTGTTTATTATATTCCGACTCCGACTCATCAATACAAATTGATGCCAGTCACATACAAATTGAAAGTGATATTTAAGACGAGATTCTGTATTCTCTTGGTGTATATTTATATGCTTTTCGTATATTATTTCAAGTGTGGTATGCTTTACATACGAAAGCCATACTAGCACAATGCTAAAAGAAAGCATCAATTATGTCTAGAGTATGTCACACTTATGTTACTACTGCTTCGTAAGTAGTGAGATAATGACATTCAAGAGTCATACTTTCAATACTGAATTCAATTTTAATACAATTATGGCACTTCATAAATAATCAATAAGTATTTAACCATCAACAATTATGCATTCTGTAATTTTGAAATTAAGCATATCATCAATCTGAAATAAACCCGATTAACCAAAATCTATGGCACTCCTATAGGAAACGTCCTACGGAATTATTGTAATTTTCCTATAGCCGGTAGTGCTATTGCTATGGAACTCTATTCTATGGCACTGTTGGAAAGTTTTGTCCCATTGAATTTTGGGGAACTTTGATCCTATTGCCTCTTGGACTAATTTGTCCCATAGACTTGTGGGAAATCCTGTCCTATCGAATTTCTGGAAATCCAATCCTATCGATCTTCTGGAAATCCTGTCCCATAGAATTTTGGCAAATTCAGTGTCTATGGCATCTCCTAATGCTACAGCGTGTCTAACCCTTTCCGCGACATACTGACGCTTTATGTGATCATGATTGTAAAGAATAATCAGTTTAGATTAGCAATTGTGATAATGTCAATATAAAGACAACAATATGCATGAGGTATTTGCACTTTTTGCTTTTAATTCCCTTGACATGTCGGTGAAAGTCCGGCCCAGATTTCAAAAAAATTGGTTTGAGAATCAATCACATTATGGAGTATTATTTTTTAACTAATTTAATGATCATTCACAAAACGCCATTAATTCAAAAACAGCCAATGATTTTTAATATCTTCTCTTTTTAGTCTTTTGAACACTTGCTTCGATGAAAAGTTTCTCAGAAATCATTCTCCATATTTCTTTCTCTTCCATTGGGAAATGTAGTAGGAGTATGATCTGCAACAAACAGGAAATAAATGATAAATATGCGATTAAATGATAAGCTGATGATAGAACATGGACGATTTTCTGCTTATAGGAAGATAGACTTACGCTTAAATGAAAAATGAAAATGATGCAAAATATTACAAATTGAAGATATATTTGATAATTGTTATGTTTCTTGTATTGGAGATTTATATTATTTATATAGGATTATGGCATGATAAAGCAATTGGCTCCCCGCTGTCATCTTGCAGATGAAAATACTCGCCAGAAGTTCATTTTACTTGTTTATTGTCACAACCGCGTTCCGTCTGCTCTCAGTAGGTGTGACACGCAGAATGAATCAAAGTGATTGAAACATGATTCCTGCTAGAATAATCGATCAAACAATGATCCTTTCTTTTTATTCAATATTGTTGATGCACTTCTTCTCCTATTAGTAATTTTTCTGTATATGTACTTTTTAGCTACTAACTTATTCATTTCGTGATTGCTTGTCCAGTGACTGTCCATTGCTTGATCGATATTCTAGCAGGAATCATGTTTCAATCAGTTTGATTCATTCTGCGTGTCACACTTACTGAAATCAGACGAAACGCGCTTTTGACAATAAGCAAGTAAAATGAAACTTTATGAAACATTATATTGGTTTCCATGCATGCATGTATGCGCGCATTCAAGGTGTAAGTATGTAAAGTTATATGTCTTTTCTAACTTTTTGTAAGCATCTTGCGATGCTGGTGGATTTTGAGAATTAAAAGCACTGCCATTATTGATAAGATTTATGCTCCTAGGCTTTCACCTATTAAAACCGCATCAGATGAAACGAAAGAGGTTAAACTTATTAGAGTGATTATCATGTTTGCACTAAAATTCAAATATGAATTTTAATTTTAATACATAATAAAATAATTTGCAAAAATTATGGACAATGGATTTCAAGCTTCATAGATAATTCATATATACTGTAGTGGCGGTGATATTTAGATTTCTGTCATTACATTTGGTCCATTACATGCTTTATTTAGAGAGGAACTCATCATCCTTATGAATAGATTCTCTTCTTTTTTTCTTTGAAAAGTCGGTCGAAAAATTCGGCATTGAAAACTGAAAACCTCAGTTTCATGGTAGTTGTGGCATGGGAATAACATAGAATGGGGAATCATGACTAGTTCATATTTAATCTCAATAATAATCACGCATACTTAATTACATACATGCTTAAAGACAAATATAGGAAGCATCACTTATTTACTATATTCGAAAGATGAATACTTTCTCGTAATTATTTCCTTCCTTCTGAGAGAATTTCAAATAAAATATTTATCTTTTTTATCATTTAAAAATTCTTAGATGCAAGGCGTCATTTTCTTATCACAAACGCTGCTTGATCTATTTCCTTTCAGAACAACTAAATGTCGGAATTTACACTCCTTTATTTAAGGCGGCCCGTCTAAAATTTCAACAACCAATAGTTAATTTATTTAACTGATTTATTTGTCAAGTAGCGATAAATGGTTAATCAACTTCCGTGATCGATGATATAACAGGCCTGCAGAAGAGAGAAGAAAAGTTCCGCAATCATTTGCCACAATCAGCAGTTTTTAATATTTTCTCTTTGAGCTTTGCAAGAATTATTGGCAAAAGCAAGAATGCAAATTATGCAGTGGATGAAAATTAATAGATAATCGCTTGAAATATGATGAACATTTGTCGAGTGACGTCCACATCTGTGCGCCCAGCGGGATTTTGAACAGGAAATTGCATAAATGGAACAATGACTAAAACCCGAAATCCATTTGGTCAGACTGCATGTTGAGATGATTAGCTTATATTTGATGAATCTGGCAGGCAAGTCTGCAAGTTTCGAGGAAAATAATCCATAATGTAAACATGAGTTTCACTGTTCTATTTCAAGACGATCACTTGAGAAACTGTGCAAGAGTGAGTTTGTACTAAGATTGCTTGCACATAGGGGTCAGACAACGTATATTGGTTACATGCTGTCCCATGTACCTAGCGTAATGAATGAATCACACAAGGTAGGCGTTACAGACAAGCGGGAAAGTTGTGCAGCGGCTACAAAGCTGAGTGACTAAAAGAAACGTATGTGGGAATGGAATCCTTGCCACTAGACTATCTAAAGTTATTAACCACATGTATTTGGGAAACATCGTCAATCTATAGAATAAAGGAAATTTTACAGTGCATCTTAGTCCATTCAATTCTTGGTTTAGACTTTAATATTCAATTCCTAACTTATAATTTGAAGTATGAGTTTAAAGCAAACGAATTGAATATTAATGACGTCTTCCAGAGAATTATTTTCTTTTACGATTATGCTGTGTTGCGTTGTGTGTGTATAATTTTTCGTGTTTAGAGCGCCGTGGTACACTTATTAAGGTTGCTTAATTTTCAAGAAGAACAGCATTACAACACATTATTACGCAGAATATTGCGCACGGTGCATCACGAATGTAATAAACAAGTATAGCACTATTGTAGTACAACCCTGATAAAGCGTAATAACACTTAGTTATAATCGCTAGCATTGAATAATCAGCTCGAGAAAATGAAAAATCAAGCACAGATTTTCAACCAATTAAGAAAAAATATTAAATTATTATTCTGTGTAACGTTTCGCTTTCTGCTTCTGCTGGTACAATCATAACAATAAAGGGAACTTTAAATTCACATTGAACGAATTGTACTAGAGTCTGATGCATGGGAGCTGCTTTCTCTTGTTCCCACAGGACGACGAATTTCTATGTTCTTTGCTAAAAGTCGTTCTTTTAGCATCAAGCCGCTGTAAATAAGTTCGTGAGGCATGCAAAGGGATATCAGATCAATTGTCAGAGTACTTTATATGTTTAGCAATACTGTAGAAGAGATAGATTGCTGGGGTACCCGTGTACCCCATTTCGTAGGCGATGCAGGTAAAAATATTATCGTAGTGCAAAGGTTAATGTTGCTAGGCAAGTAGCAACGACGATATACTCGTAGTGCATAAGATTCACAATAAAGCTAATCCAGTTACTGTAAATACCACACTATCAAAAAGAAATATTTACGACTGGTATTACTGAAAAAAGTTATTTGACAGCAGTATGTAGGCTAATGCTCAATTTTTTTTGCTATGTGACTTAAAGCTCTACATACAAGAGACGCACGAATGAGGAACAATTTGCATCGGGTCTCGTATATAAAACATGCCAACAACTCGTTATTTCAATAAATCAAAGTTTCTCTTTAGCAGCATTATCAACAATTGCGATAAGAAAAAATTAAGCCGTTGCTGCTGAATTTGACGTATTATTGAACTGCCGCACCTGAGCGAAGAGGTTGACCTCGAAAATTTGTGCATTTTCAATAATACGTCATATTCAGCAGCAACGGCTTAATTTTTTCTTATCGCAACTCGTTATTTCATTGTAAGTAAAACAGCCAATCACAGATAGAATAGTTCGCATCCTTTCATACCAATCAAATACGAAGGTAAAAGAGATTTCGTATGAAAAACATACCAGATATCTGACGGGAGTCTCGTATCAATTGTTAGTTTCAAATTGTATGTGTTTTTGGTATATGTTTGTATGTACGTGTAATTTTTGTATCCAGCGATTTACAGTGAGATAATTTACTCTAGAGTTTTAATAAATTCAACAATGATTTCAAATACGTGTTGATGAAATCACCTTGCAGATTATGACAGTCCTGACTTCTGCATGTCCTCCTCAGACCTTTTGCTGGTATTCAAAAGTTTCTTCACTGGGTTTCTCGTCGACTTAGATACGCATTAAAAGGTGCAAAGACATTAATGTTTTCTTTTAAATGTTCTGGATAAGCTGAAAGAAGAAACCGAACTGCTCTTGTATAGGCGTGAATACGAACAGTTTTTCAGCAATGACGAAGATCTTGTTGCTTCTGTTTATTAAGCAAGTAAAGGTAAGTCAGCAAGCCTTCATTGAAGCAAATCAAAGCATTGAAATATTGACTGAAGTTCCATTTGTATTCAAAGTTAAACTAAACTGTATAGTGCGAAAGCTGGCTGATTTTGAATGCGAAACCGATGAGAAAAGGAGAATAATAATATGTACGAAAGTACCATTGTTCGTGCTCATGCACTACGAAAGCGATTGGCTTTCCTATTGGATGATAAAGGTAATCCATAGACAATAGCGCTTTCGTGCATTTAGTTATTATCGTTTTGCACATCGGTTTAGTAAGTAGCTTTGGTATCGTCCTTTTTGCAGTGTATATGTTCATAGACTATGTTCATGTTAGTCGCAAGTCGGCAATAAAATATTTTGACTTTTGACTCGCGATACGAGTTCTTTCGGGCTCAGTTTCTTATTGTATTACCATCTGCAATGCACCAGTGATGTTGTCAAGTCGTCTCCATACGATTTTCTGCGGTGGTGAAATTCGGTGGGTATATGAAATGAGCACCGCAGGCGAAGGGTTAAACTATTTAAATTAGAAGAACTTGCCAACTGTCACGTATCAGCCGACATGGAGGGTAAAATTAGACACTTGAAATCAATGAATATGGCAAATTGAGGTTTTAACCGTGAGATGGAATAATACTCATAGTAATCACCGGCTTCTCAATTGAACCACCAGAACTGGTGGAGTCAAATCAAGCAACTGAATAGGCTCACACGGATTGGTTGAAATCGAATAATAAAGTAAATCGATTTGTAAATGAGTGACTTTTACGTTTTTATCAGTGCTGGGCAAATGCAATAGCGGATACAAGACTATCATAGCTCATTTGAAAGCTGAAATTTGGATGAAAAGGAGGATTGGGGTACGTTCAGTCGCTGAGCACTCCAGTTGCTGTTACATGGCGTCGTACGCAAAATCTTGCCCAGACAAGTCTCAACACATTCCGCTGGTCGACCAAATTGAGAAAAAATTGCAATTTATGAATCGCAATTTTATTGCAATCCATCACAATGGATTGTAATTAATTACAATGCACCACCCTCTCCTTAGTTGCAATACTTTCAATATAATCTAAATATGTACATGTAGATTGCAATTTGCATCTTCAATTTTAAGATGCGGTTAATTGCAATTTTTTAGTAATTAAGCTTTATAAATCGAAATTTCATCAATATTTTGCCACAATATAAACCAGAATCAGACGAATCTATATTTGCCTCACAGACGGTGAGCACATTACATAATTTATCACACATTTTCACATATACATGCACGTACAATAAGATAAAGAGATAATTAGTAGAATAATAGCGAGAAATAAACACATTAAGGTAAAGATAAAAGTAATGACTAAGCACAGTATTTAATAATAGTGGCAGAAAATCGCCTCGTTTTTGATGGAATCCAGTACATCGTCGACATGTTCCGTGTTCGCCTTCCATCCCTCTCTTTAAAGAACCGCCACAGTGGATGTTTGGGATAGCACCGTACCTGATTGAGGATTTTCCGACACATCTGATCACCCACAGACAACAAGGAGGCTTGAATGCTTGGATTATCAATAATCCTTAGGAAGCTTGTTCCTCAAATATTCGGGAATGTTGCAAATTGCCGGGAATGCATAGAGCATAACAGAGCGAATATACGCGCAATATGCCTTGTACAATAAGTCTCGATTACACTCAGCTCGCTTCAGATTAAGCATTAGATATATTCGTCTGGATGCTTTCTTAACCGCAGCATCAATATGGGAATTCCAAGTCATATTGTCGGAAATAATGCACCCAAGAGTTTTTATTTCAGTCGTTGTCTTCAGATATTGACCATTAGATAGCAGCACATCACCAAATACAAGACTCTTCTTTGTGATAACGTTGATTAAGCAGGATTTTTCTGGATTGATTGTCAAGCTGAGGTTTTTAGCCCAACCGGAAAGATTTTACCACTCAAGTTGCAATTGATCATCCTGCAATCACCTTAGTAGGTTAGCTATAACTCACTTCATGCGTCAAGATTACTTTACATGCAACTTCCAAATTATAAAGCTTGAAGTTTGATCTTGACGCATGAAGTAGGTTCGCAGGATGTTCACATTGTACACTGCAAACCATCAGCTACCAAATGAAACTAATTTCGCTGCAAAACCAACTCTGCGAAATTTCACTGCGAAACATTTCTTCTCAAATGAAGATGGTTTGGCTTTTTTGGCTACCAGACCGCGTTCTTTTGTTAGCGGCCGCCTGGGTGAACTCCGACGGTCTGGTAGGTAATTTGCTGCCAAACCTTGATGCACCGTTCAAATCACTTTGAATTCTATTGGTTACTATCTAATTTCTATTGTCTTCTTTTCGCAGCGATTACCTGATCATCTGATAGCCATGATATCGAATTTTACTGGAACTTCCCATATCTAGCTTATGCTGACTACTTACACTGCTTATAATAAGCAGTAGGTCATTTACTGTATATCTTTATGCGGCAGCCTTATATTATCTTCTTTTCAACATGAAAGGTGAATGACCTTTCTGAGGTCGTGTAGAATAGAATTCAGATCTAATGTCTTTCTTCTACCCAACTCGGTAAATGTTGATTCCAGTTACTAAAATGATTAAATTCGTCTGTATTAAACGATAACTTCACTTCCACCATATTCATTTACATATCTCAAGCATTATGAAAAACATCTTTCAGACTTCCGTGTAATATAATCGAATTCACTATCGTAAGTTGACACTTAAATGTCAATATCCTACTACTGATAAGCAGTAATGAGTACCATGCAAGGTAAGAGCGATCAATATTGACGAAATACCTCAAAACCTATATTTTAAATTGAAAAATTCGCGTTGAAGTTGCAAATCAATTTTATGAACATTATAACATGAGAAACCTGATGTTTCATAGATTAAATTAACATGTGTGTCACTTTCCCTCCGTGGTATTAGTTTTTTCCGGAAGTCCTCACGAAAACAATTGAACGTGATTGTCTTTCTCTACGATTGCTCTGCCCTTTTCTTGTGATTTAAAAACAAATGTAGACTTCAGCACCATTTTGGCTCTTTGGTTCATGTAACAGAAGTTGTTAGATACTCGCAGAATTATCATCAAATGAATGAAAAAATGAAAATAAATATATGAATATAACTGGTTTATATATAGAACTAAATTAAGCAAACCATTTTCTTCATGTGGACAAGCTTCAATAATTCCAATGTCATTTTTCTGTGTTGAGTGTTCAGCAAGAATGTAGAGTGTATTTTAATAGTGGCTTAGGTTTCATCAGATCTAGATTCGAACCCACGTCTCATGAACGTAGAGAAAACACTCTATCAAAAAGTCTCTGCACCGGAAAATCTCACCTCCCAAATCAAGCAATGTGCGACAGTCACTTAGAATGCATTTCTACTTTTTTTAGAAATGTGCAAAATGTATGAGTGACTGTATAGCAGGAAATTATGATTTGAAAAAACAAATAATAATTAAATAACATAGTTCGCACCAGCAACCTTGATAAAGTGAGGTATAATGTATGTCTGAACAGCTTCAGTTATAATCTCAACAAAATAACATGTCCAGTAAGTTGTAAAATTAATATTGTCAATAGAACCTGGGAGCGACAAACAATTTGGACATTACTGTTATATACAAGTTTGTTTAAAGTTCCTGAAATTTCCATATTTTGAGTTCAAATCAAAACTTTAATTTCGGTTTTAAATTCATTTAACATGACCTTATCCTCTAAATATGTGAGGGTAAATTACCATGACATGAAAAATGTTGAAGGGCAAAATTTTTAATCTAGTCCGTCTGGGAGTGCAGGATAAATTTCATAGTAATATTCGTGTAATCACAATGGTATGGGACATTTGCCACAGATTTAGAAGACAAGCTATTCTATGAGATCAGCAGGGAGGTTAATCGTGGAAATCCGAGGCCAGATTTTTACATTTTCCTACCCTTCTAGCTTCATGGAATGCCTGTTTTCGATCTTTTATATAGAGCCAAGTGATTTCCTTCCAGCATGGACGTCTGTTGCATCTTACAATGAATGAAATTCGTAAAGCAACAAAATGCGTGCACACTTAGAAGAATAATGCACAACAGCTTTATAACAATATTTTTTATAATAATTCATATTTTTACACCTATTCTTGGAACATACACACATTCTTGATTGAAATACGATATTGATAGGTTTTAATTGTAAAAATGCAGGCCTAAATGTTTATCGAATGATGAAAAAGTAAAGTGAACTTATTGCGACTAACGTTCATCAGTAAAGTAAGGATTGACGAGGATCCCTTATATTGTATGTACCCAAAATACGTAAGTAGTAATGCTGGAAAAACAGTTTTAGCCAGTTATGGCCGAAAAATGGTGACAAAAGCTGGTGGTTTTTACCGGTTTTTACCAGGTGGTAAAAACCAGGGTGGTTGTTACCGGCCAACCCTGTTTGAAATGCATTTCATTCATTTTCATCTGTCTATGATATAGGGCCTATGCTGCTAGAAAACATCATTTTTGAGACTGTCACATTTATGGAATGACATATAATTTATGGAATGAAGGCGTCTGTAACCTGTAAAAGGTACCACAAGTAATTCGCAATGTATGCTTTGTATTGTCATGTGTGTCATTCAATAAGTAGCAGGAAAAAGAAATTCAGAGGCAACGGTGCTTCAAAAATGTGCATGTACTTATGGCATGAGAAGCTTCAAACTTCAAAAGTCGTTGGCTGCCTTTAAAAGTCTGTTGAATTGTCATGGGAATAACTTAAGGACGTTGCTAGAAAATAAAGTTTGAATTTGTAAAGCACTATAAATCAGTAGTGATCCCATCCCAACGCGAGAGCCAAATGAGCAGAGTGACCATTTGACCATTGCTTTCCGTCCCGGTCAAGAAATACGTGGTTGACTACTTATGGCTTTATAAGTAGTGTTAAAAAACGGGAAAATGTGTAGGCGTGATGTATTGTGAACATTGAGCGTTGGACGTATGTGATGAGACTACAAGCAGACCCAAGTGCAGGAGGAGTGACCTTAAGCTGACCTTGACCTGATCTGTCCGGGGGAGAGAGAGGGTGGAGTGAGCCGGGTATGTGTAGGGAGAAGGGTATGACTACAAGCAGAGAAGGGATTTTGTCCAGGATGGGGCATGTTCTGTGTACTCCTATTTTGTACGAGTTTTGCAATTCTATATTGTTGTCATAATACTTCTGTCGTTTTCTTCATTCTTTGTGGATGTTAGTAATGGTATTTTGAAGCTTCTCTGAAGCTATTGTTTATGATACTCAGGTATTTCATTCATATTCGAAAATGGTGCCATCATCTTTTTCCCAAATAATACTTCAAAAAGTGTAACCTTGGTAATTTCTTGGATGGACATTCATAAAGACATTTCCACTTTAGGCATGACATCTAGCCATCATTTGGTCAAAGATTTGGCGGTTGCATAAATCATGTCTTTGGCTGTCCGAAAAAGTCTCTCAATCAAACTTTTTACTCAAAATTATCAAAATGGAGCAAAGTTCCTCCATTGCTTCATTCTCAAATTCAGTGCTTCTATCTGAGAGTGCATTACATTAGGTGCTCCAAACAATGAAATCCAAAGCGTGAAAATCGCTTGAGCTATTGTAGCTGCTGTAACACTTCGCATTGGCACTAATACCTGGTATCGCGAAAAATTGTCAATTGTTCCCAAAAATATAGCGTTTGGCAGTATGAGTAACTGGTAGAGGACCTGTGACATCTACAGAAATTTTCTCAAATGGAATTCCAGTATTAAGATGGCCTTGCTCATGTGATTTTATAGGTGCTAATTTACGTTCTGCACACGCTTTGCAGAATGCAACTGCCAAACGCACATCATAGTCCATATTCGGCTAATAATAGGTGTCAGACACTCGTTTAAGTGTTTCCCTTGTACTGACATGTGCAAAATTCTCATGAATCACTTTCACTATTTTCATCCTTTCCTACTTAGGAACCAAAAGTCGATAAATGTCATTCTTGTCAGTCAAGTATAAAAGGCCACCACGCAGTCGTAGTTCATGCCTAAATTTCCATAACATTTTGCACTCTTCATCTGTGATTATCATTTCATTAGGCTCTTGTTCATCGATTTTCCCATTCTTCATCAACTTCGTTATTCTTTTCAAGTTCTCATCCAGTTCCTGAATAATTTCACTTTCATATGAGAGCATACGAATACTTCGTCTCTTTTATCGTTGCTCACAATTTTACGTTTCTCTTCTTTTTTTAGGGTCTTCGTGCTTCAACTCACACTATTCGCACAAAGGCAGCCGTGACGTGCTGTACCCCTGGTCGATATTGAATTTTCATATCGTAAATTTCCAGGTTTTCCTTCCAGCTACAATACTTGTGTTAGGATGACGCTAGTTTAGCATCCAACATAAAGTACTATGATCAGTCCTGATAATAAATCGTCGTCCCAAAAGATAATGTTTAAAATGATGCACGAAATAATAGACGGCATACAATTCTTTTCTAGTAATGCAATATTTCTTTTGTGTCTGTGAAAGTTTCTTTGCCACAATTTCCATAATATTGACGACAGAATCGTGCTATATGGCCTTCCTCATCGTATAACCAACATTTCACTGGTGAATTTTTTAATTTTTCCTGATTTGAACATTTGCAGTTTTCTGCCTCTTTCCACCATGCTCCGGCTAGGCCTGGTCTGCAATTTCGATTGGTTTGCGTAATTAGTATCCGCATTCAATCCGTTTCCAATATTTCCACTAGTCACCTGGGCATATGTTGAATTCTCCCTGTTTCTTTGTAGAATGTCAACAATGAAGGATAATTGACTCTGAATAATCAGCATTTGATTTTGCAGCTTTTCAATATCAGATGCAGAATCGCGAATGGCACTTACTCTCATGTCATGACTTGCCCCTTTGCTTTTTTCCTTTTTTGATCGCAGAATAAGTGTCATCGAATGTATCTACATGCACTTGCTCCAATGCATCACGTACTTCGGTGTTGCTGAGACCTTTGGTGAATGCCTTTATCATGTGCTTTTCCCTTGTTTTCGGATCCAGATCTTTCAAGGTAATATATCCCTGCCACCGTATTTCAGACTGAAACTCCCGTGTGCTCTGATCACAGAATTAAATATTTTGTTTATCTGCTTCGGTTTGCTAGAAGTGTGATTAATACGAAATTGACGGGACATAGAGGAACCTATTAAGTGGCAAAAAGGAATTCCTAATACCTTACAGAGATAGGAAAAAAAGTCGTGCGTCGCTTGCGGATTAATGTGAGTTCCAGCAAAGTGCTTCGATTGCCAAAATTTCTTCAGATTCGAAGAATTCAGATCATTGCGCACAAGTTTTCTCAATAATATTGCCCCTTCAGATCATTATTAAAGAAAGTAGCAGGCGTACGAAAATTAGTTCACTTGATATTTTCACATTCTCTCCTCGGCATTGCTCACTGTGTAGTGCATACATTGACTCGAAGCCAAGACATCGATGTGTGTTTCGGTGTGTGCGAAGTGATATCACAGCACGCATCTCTCACTGGCTCTGGTGCCCTCTGCTGGCAGCTTATTGTTTGCCATTTCCATAGCAAGCGATGCACGAATTATCCATTCGAGAAGGAGCTAATTCTGTGATGTGTCATTTCGATATTAGGGTTACATACAATTCTTCCTTTCTAGGAAACCGAAGCGCTCGCAGATGAATCTAATTCTGTGGCTCTGATCGTGCTTCTGTTTGCAAGAAAACAATTTCACCAAATGCGTTTCACCAAACAGTTCGAAAAATTTGGTTTCTATCCACGTGTAGTCACTGT